>CM060918.1:255463305-255705805 GCA_030737875.1 Allium sativum | reverse complement strand
AAACAACTTGAGCGGCAAGCTGGAGCTATAGAAATTGCATTGAGAAAGAGAAGTAGAGCAGCCTCGAAAATTTCACACTCATCTAGTGTTAATAAAGATGAAATCGAAGAATTATTTGTCGATAAGAAAATTGCTCAGCCTCAAAAGGGTAAAGAAGAAAAGAAAGACATCATAGCTGAACTTAAAGAACTGGGTTGGTCTGATGCTGATATCGTCGCGACAGAGAAGAAACAAGTTAATTTAAGCATCGAGGGTGAACTATCAAGTCTTATTAAAGAAATCCCTAAATCTGACTCTTCTGGTATCAAAAAAGAAAGCAATATGGATAGGTCTCAAGTTAGTGCTTTAAAGAGAAACGCTCTAAAGTTAAAACGAGAAGGAAAGCTTTCTGAAGCAAAAGAAGAACTAAAAAAGGCAAAGATTTTGGAAAAGCAAATAGAGGAACAAGAGCTTTTGGGTGAGGATGAAGAATCAGATGACGAGCTTTCGGCATTAATAAAAAGCATGAATGATGAAAAGAATGATGACCCACTATTGAATAACATAGAAATTCCTAATATCAACCTCGAACATGTTTGTAAAATTGGCGATGATATGAAACTTGATGATGTCTTTGATGTCACGGATAATGATTTAAATGATCCAGAATTAACTGCTGCTTTGAAATCATTTGGATGGAACGGAGAAGATGATGAAGAATCTACTCCTTTAGATCGTGAAGCCTTGCAACAGGAAATTGCCACTCTTAAAAGAGAAGCGCTCAGCCAAAAGCGTGCTGGCAATATACCTGAAGCTATGTCATTACTTAAGAAAGCAAAACTTCTTGAAAAGGACCTTGGACCTGAATCTGAAATCATAGAAGCGAGAAGCGTTTCCAGTATGCATGTAAAAAGCAAACTAGATCTTCAGAGAGAGCTATTAGCTTTGAAAAAGAAGGCCCTTGCTTTAAGAAGAGAAGGCAAAGTAGAGGAAGCCGATGCAGAACTTGAAAAAGGAAAAGTTATTGAACAACAGCTAGAAGAAACTTCTAACTTGCCAAAAACATCGGTTTCCAAATTGCCTGCAAAAAATCTGGATATACCCATGTCTTTGGATCTTGATAAAGATGAAGTTGAAGAAGCCGAGGTAACTTTCCAAGATATGCATGATCCTGCTATTATGTCGGTTTTGAAAAATCTTGGATGGAATGACAACGACGACGACGATGATGAATCCGAGTCTGCAAGCATACCAAAGGACAACAAAGCCGAAGAAAACTCTTTGAAACACCCTAAAAGAAACAAGGTGGATATCCAAAGGGATTTGTTAGTCTTGAAGAGGAAAGCTCTTAATCTGAGAAGACAAGGTAAAACCGAAGAAGCAGATGAAGAGCTCGAAAAGGCTAAAGTTCTGGAAGAGCAGCTGGCAGACATCGAAGCTTCGTCCGGTTTGACAACTTCGTTGGTCGATTCACATAATGAGGTGTCTGTCGATGATTCCTCACCAGAACAAAATAAAAAAGAGAAGGTGTTGGAGCACAAAAAGAAGGCTCTTGCCCTTAAAAGACAAGGGAAACTGTCCGAAGCAAGAGAGGAACTAAGACAAGCAAAACTTTTAGAAAGCAGCGTAGAATCTAAAGGGAAACCGTCCGAAGCAAGAGAGGAACTAAGACAAGCAAACCTTTTAGAAAGCCGTGTAGAATCTGAGGCTGTTGCATCAGCTACTGTACATGAGACCAAAAGTGATGAGCAAAACGAAAAGAAGCCGGTTTCAAGTCGTGATCGGTTCAAAATACAGCAGCAGTCACTTGCTCACAAGCGCAATGCTTTGAAACTGCGCAGGGAAGGGAAAATAGAAGAATCAGAACACGAGTTCGAATTAGCAAAAGCATTGGAAAGTCAGCTGGAGGAGTCGAAAAGTGAAGAAAGCAAGGATGTGGTCATAGGCATTGTGCTTGATCCGCAATTAATGTCAGCACTTAAGTCGATCGGGTGGCAAGACGGTGACATGAATGCTCAGCCTTCTGTGAAGTTAGATGTGAAAGACATGAATGCTCAGCCTTCTATGGAGGGGACGAAAGTGGATGTGGATGTGGATGAAAGGGAAAGAAGTCGTTTGGAAGATATGATCAAGGCGGAGAAAGTTAAAGCGCTTAACTTGAAAAGGCAAGGGAAACAAGCTGAGGCATTGGAAGCTCTTCGGTCTGCAAAGCGCATGGAGAAGAAACTAATACAGGGATGAATTTGGTATTATTGATTATATGATATTATCTGGAGCTTAATATGATTTTTATATATGTGGTTAGACATAGAATTTATATTGATTTTGTATATATAATTACAGTGGGTATGAAATTATGAATATAGTCCAGATTTGATGAATTGGATGATTCATTCTGAGTTTTAATTGATGTAATAATATATATATATATTTTTTTTAAAAAAAGGTGATTTATGCGTTTTACCGTATATTTGTAAATTTTTGTTTAGGAAATTCTTGACTCGTTAGTTTGTTCTAGGATTTTAACGTAGAATGTTACCACAATTAAAATCCTGGTGAAAAGGCTACAAAACTTCTATTTTGATTGCTACAAGAGAAGTATGTTTTTTTTGTTGTTTTATACGTAAATTAGTTTTTTTTTTTTTTTATTATTATTTTTTTTGAAGTAAAAAATGTATGATAACTTTCGTTTTCTTGACAGAAAATGTCTGGCAGACTTGCAGTTTTCTGATTAAATATAATTATTTGTTATATTATTATGAAAGTTAATTAAATGTGAAAGATGTTATTGTAATCTGTACCACCTAGAAAAAGTTTATAAACAAAGCGCTTGTTTGTATTGTGCTGTATATTTTTACGAATAAAACTGTTTTTCCTTCCCAGTTTTAATACAGTTTCATTTCATTTCAGTTTACATGTTACCTGCACATGTTTATGTGGGTTTTAGAGTGGTGGGCCTGTTGGGCTTTATGTTTCTGGTTTTATTTGCCTGGGTTTGTATTGTATATTCCTGGGCTTTTGGGGTTTCGGAAGTGAGATCTGGTTGTTTTGCTGTGGACTTTAGCTGAAGTCTTTGTTGGGTTTTAGTTTTATTGTTTGTATTGTGTTTAGGCTTTCAGCTGTTTTGGCGTGCACGTGTTTGTAATCTGGGTTATTCTCTGTTTGAGTTGGCTTTTATATGTTTTTGTATAGTATTTGTTATGGTAGTTTGTTTGCATTTTATAGCCAACTCAAACATCTTGTATCTTGTTTTATTTGTAATTAGGCATCCTTTCTTGTTCAAAAAAAAAAAAAAAGGAAAAAAAAAAAAAAAAAAAAGGTCTATGTGAAGAGCAATTTTATTTTTTCACATCTAAGTTTGAAAGCTTCTAAATCTACATTTTTTTTTTTCATATTTTTTTCCCTTGTAGAATTCTTATTCCTAGATCTTTGGATTTGTTATATAATTAATTTTTATTTGGCAATTTTTTTGTTATGATTCATATTGTTAATGGTTGGATATTAAAATATTTATTTTAAATATTAATTGATAATTAATTGATGGTTTGAAAATGTGACTTGTGACGTGCGATCAAGTAGGAACTTGAAACCGCTTCCTTTGAATTGGGATGACTAATTGTTTAAAGGAAAATATAAGAGTTACCATATTTGGAGATCGGACATTTGGAGTGCAAAACAGCCTCGATACATGCGAAAATTGTCGTTTTGGGGTGCGACGTCAGATTATGACGAAACTTATATAGTTGAAACCCTAGTAGTGAGATGTACGCATACAAGTTCCATAGCTATCAGATACCGTTTGATCGTGCGAACGCTAAATGCATGTAACGACCCGGATTTTCGCTGTTAATTTTAAAAACATCTAAATTAATTTTAAATGTTATATTGGTAATATAAAATGATTTTTATAAGGAATATATTTATTAAAAACGAAGTTGAACGGATAATTTATAATTAAATTAAAAACGAGCTCATAACGTTGTGGTAGTTCGTAATATTCCGTTTTGAATTTCATTTGGATATACAGAATTCAATATAAGTCGGATTTCATTGAAATAAGTAACGTTCAGATTTATTTGGTTATATTCTCCTAATGGAAGAGAAAAATCAAGATTTCATATTGTAGATTTTGTTTTGTATTCAAATCAAATTTTCAAATAGTCGCTATGGAATCGTTTATATATTATAACGATTTATTATATATAAATAAATTGATTTTTAAATAATACGAACATCTATTATTTTGAAATACCGAGTTTAAAAGCCAGTTATGTTTATTTTGGAGCTATATGATATTCTATTCGGAAATAAACGATAATAATAATTTATTTTATTAAATTGACTTGTTATTGAATTTATTTATATTTTATCGAATTATTTAAGCTAAAAAAAAAAGTGTAGCTTTCAAAAATATTATGTATGTCAGTCTAATCTTGCCGAGATCTTTCAAAATTAATATCTGCGAGATGAAAAATCTTTTGAACAATATCTCAGGCTGAACATATCATCACAAAATCCTTGCAAAAATTTGTAATCCCGTTCAAATCTAAAAGCAATCTCGGGCAAATATTATTTTGACCAATTATAGTTTGTACACGATAAGTAGAAATCTTAGCCAATCTCAGAACAAATCTCAGCAAGATATTATGAGAGCAAAATCAAATATAGGACAGTGATAAAGCTTTGGAAATTATTATTTTTAATAATACATTCATTCTTCGATCAAAAGTGACGACAACCTTTTTCCCATTCGAACAGCGTGCTCTCCACGTTTGCCAGTAGTAACACCCCACATCCGTTAATGTCACTCACAAAGGGAATGCATTAAATTTGGTGAAGCATTATAGGTATAAGATACAGATAATTTACAAGATAGACATACAAACAGCGGAAAAATTGAAATCATTTCATAAGCAGCGTGGTTCAGTCAAAACATTACAACCATTGTCTCAAAACCTAACTTCCAAATCATTACAATAAAACCTGTCTTGATTCAAAACTCCAAATACATAAAGAAGCATAAAACAGTAGTAAAGCAACATAAATCCCCAATAAAAGTGTAACCACAGCCATAGCCCAAGAAAAGAGAATCCAAACAATACATCTACTCTCTTCAAGCTGGAAAAGGTCTGAACTAAGCTGAAGTATTCCCTCCCTGTGGAACTGGGAGGGGGGGGGGGGAAGAAGACAAAAGAAAACGGGTCAGACATAAAGTCTGGTAAGCCCAGTGATTTTCAACATATAAACAAGAAAAATGATCATGACATGAATAAACCGAATATAAGACAATACCATAGTAACAAGATAACATAAGACGATAAACTGAATATGCTATCGCACCCATTTCTATTTCTCTGCACCTACTAACAATTGTTTCAACTAGCCTCATGTGTTCATAATAAAATGATCCCTTTATCGATTGGTTTCTACTTGCATGTATTTATTACTTGTGTCATTCGGCCCTGCTTGTTTGTAGATACATGTGCTGGTCCCACCATAGGGTGTATCAATCCCTGTGATGGCGACCCGACACAATTCAAGATGCACAGTGTATAACTACTGATGCCCAATGCCTGATTTTTCCACGTCGGAGTACGTGCACGCCCGTACTCCGTCGTAACCTACACTGACGCACCATCTGCCGCTATTTTGACCGCTTATAATCAGCCCAATAATTGTGCCCCACCCTGCCTAATTCAGGGTACCGTGATACATCTATGTGGGTTACTGCTGAAATGGGTCCCCGTTGCTAGGGTTTCCTAATTAACATGTTATAACGATTAAGTGTTCTCGATTTAACCTAACCCCACCCATTTGTTTAATTAACACGTTGCATTGATTAAGTGTCGCTTATTCATATGTTACTTAACCTTACCATTCCTAGCATGTCCGTTCGTTGGCATTAATTAATTTATTAATGCACCAACTTCTCACATTAGAACTGTTGTTTGCGGTTGCTGGATGTGCCGGGCGGTTCCGGGTAGACTTCTACCGTAAACTCATTCTAACCTCGGGTTTTGGGCTTGATGCGCTAACATCTCTCATTAGACCTATTGTTGCGGTTGCTGGATGTGCCAGGTGGTTCCGGGCAGTCTTACACCGCAACTATATCTAACCTCGGGTTAGGCATGTTTATCTTTTAACCAATTCATATTTACCATACATATCCAAGTCTAGATTTTTTTGTGCCAATTATCCACAATTGTAGTCAATTCAAGTTATGACCAATATATTTGTTATGTCCAAGATTACTACAATAAGTTATACCCAATTCCTCACGTTACAATCGCACGTACAACAAGATTCAACAAGGTTTCCAAATTCCAAGTACTCATAAAATAAAACAAAATGGTGATAGAGAAGAAACACAAGAATTGACATAAGGGAAAATAGGCATGTAAAGGTGTACCAAACACAAGAATTATGGTTCCAATAGGCATGTTGTACATTAACAACGAATATGAGAAAACTAAGGAAAATACATCATAGGTATACATATTCGATAGGATTGAACATAAAGAAATTACTAATTTGATGTACAACATGATAGGTTCAATCACAACAGTCTCATAGGCATAGGTAATTTTAGATTTCACAAAAGAACAAGCATGAATCAGAATTGATTATCTTACAATCAGGCATAGTTCTCGATTTGATTCATTACAGTCATGATTTATATTATGTGTTCAAATCTGAATAATAACTGAACTTACAGCGATAGATTAGGAAAAGAGAATTAGTTGACGTTGTAGCGATTCTAATCTTTCTTTGTTGATTGAAGCGGAAAATCTTTTTTTCAATTTGAAGCTCTCTAATTTGATTTCTAGTTTGGAGAAGAAGGAGGCTAGGCTAGTTTAAAGATGGATAGCATGAAGGCACCATATAATAGAGTTATGAGGTTAGGATTAAGTTTATATATGTATTTATAGATGTGTTAGACAAACTATGGCCTTTAGATTTGCACATGAGTCATCAGAGCCATCCAAACCAAAGAGACACGTCACCTAGCCAACCACAGCGCGACACATAAGCCCTAATCCTTTAGAATTCGTCACCCAGATTTGGGAAGATAGGGGTCGACACCCCTATAGGGGGGTCGACACCTATGCCGACACCCCTTAGGGGGTCGACACCCTCGGACGGGATTTTTTCCGCTCATCTTTTATTAGCTGATTTTTGAAATTTGAATTTGTTTTCTGATTTTTAATTATTATTTAATTTAATTCTGCTTTGAACTGAAATCTTTTAAGCTTCATAACTTCCTCATACGGAGTCCGATTTACGCAAACTCGGATTCTATTCCAACCAGATTTCCGAGACGAACGCAATGGCGCTAACCATTTTACTTAATTACCACTTTTAAAATTAAGTATTCTTTAATTCGTTATTTTAATATTCATAAAAAATACGGGGTGTTACATTCTCCCCTCCTTAAAGGATTTCGTCCCCGAAATCTCTAAGTTAAGAAGAATGTATTCTAACATCCAACATCCATCTACTCAACCATCAATCACAAGCATCCATAATCCTAAAAAAAAGATTTCTTATGCTTTCATGATCATATGCATAGTGTGTGTATATGTTCTTATCTAATGCAAAATCAGGCGGTTTACTGTTTCAGTTGACCTCCTTAATGCGAATTATGTCAGTGCCATGAGTCCATCATGTATGCAATTATTCCTAATCGTACTTTATAACTTCTACATGAGTGCACAATCATTCATACAAATGCAACATCTATATGATAACACATCAAGTTTCAATCCATATACAAATACATATATGCATATGCAATATGAAAGTGACTGAGCCGATCTAGTACTTAATGTGTGTGTTTATGCATCCACGAGCAACCACTTGCAACCACTTGCAATCATCAATCATAACATGTTTCAAATACATGTTTACATTCATTGGTTTCTACTTAAGGATCAAGAATAGAACCGAGGAGATATACTTAAAAGATAGATACAAGCATGCATAAACTTATGAAAAAGAGATCAAGGATGTACCCTAAAAAAGAAAAGGGTAGGCCGTGCGTATCTTGTCTTCAGTCTCCCAAGTCGTGTCTTCTTCAGCGTCACTCCATTGTATTTTAACTAGCTTGACCTCACAATTGCATAGGTTCTTAACTTCTGTTTCCAAGGTACAAGTTGGAACTCTTCTCACCTTCCCTTCTCGTTCCACTTCTACTTCTTCTAGTATGCTCGGCTCCACCACTTCCCCAGACTCATGTAAGCACTTTCGTAGATGAGATACATGAAAAAAATTGTGAACTCCAGCCAATTTTTTGGGCAACTCTACTCTATAAGTCATCGTTCCAATCCTCTCAATGATAGGAAATGACCCTACAAATCTTGGTGCCAATTTTCCTACGGATCCAAAGCGAACGACATTCTTCAAGGGAGATACTTTAAGGAAAACCCTGTCTCCAACCTCAAACTCAAGGTTGGTCCTTCTTTTATCCGCGTAGGACTTCTGTCTATCTTGTGCGGTCTTCATTCGTCTTCATATTAAGTCCACCTTCTCCGAAGTCTCTATGATCATGTTCGGTCCAAGTACAAGCTTGTCTGTAGATTCCCACCAACAAGTTGGTAATCGGCATGGTCTTCCATATAAAGCCTCAAAGGGTGCCATGCCTATGGTGGCTTGGTAGCTATTGTTGTAGGCGAACTCCACGAAAGGAAGATGTTCTTCCCACGTTCCTTCAAAAATGAAGAATGCACAATCTCAAAAGATCTTCTAATACTCTGTTCACCCTTTCAGTCTGACCATCGGTTTGAGGGTGATAGGCAGTGCTTAAGCATAGCTGTGTGCCTATAGCCTCTTGCAAACTCTTCCAAAACTCACTCGTAAAAATAGGATCTCGATCACTTACTATGCTAAAGGGTATCCTATGCAGTCGAATACTTCTTTAAGATAAATGGATGCTAATGATGAGGTAGTCCTCCTACTCTAACAGGTATAAAGTGAGCGCTTTTAGTGAGCCGGTCAACTATTACCCAAGTACTGGTATTGCCCCTCCTTGACCTAGGCAACCCATCTATAAAGTCCATCGAAATGCTATCTCATTTCCATTGTGGGACCTCTAGAGGATGAAGCAGACCACCAGACTTCTTCTGCTCCGCCTTGACTTGCTGGCATATTAAGCACTTAGAGACGAATTCAGCTACATCTTTCTTCATGCCATTCCAAAAGAAAACCCTTTTTATGTCTTTATACATCTTGTCTCCACCTAGGTGTATGGTCAACTTAGAATGGCGTGCTTCTTCAAAACTGTCTTCATCAAATCCCTTGCTTGTGGGACACTTAGTCTTCCATCCCGTCTCAACCAACCCTTGTCATCTATGGAGTATCTATTAAGGTGACTAGAAGTCTCACCTCTAATTAACTTATCCATCACATCAACTATCTGAGGGTCTTCACGTTGCGCGGGTCCTATTGAGTCCAAAAGCGTAGGCCGCACCTCTAGCGATGCTAACAAATCAGGTACAAACTCATAGGATGGTCTAAAGTCAACGGTTGCTATGTACTCCAAGTTTTTCCTTTCTACAAAGAGAGGACTTAAGGTCAGCCTTTTCCTACTTAAGGCATCTGCTACCACATTACCCTTTCCAGGGGTATAAGCAATCTCAAAATCATATGAGGCAAGAAATTCCATCCACCTTTGCTGTCTTAAGTTAAGATCTTTTTATGAGAAAAGGTATTTTAATGATATGGTTAGTAAACAGTTCAAACCTTTCTCCTAGTAGGTAATGACACCATGACTTAAGAGCGAAAACAATGGCAGCTAATTCCAAATCATGTGTTGGGTAGTTCTTTTTATGTACCTTCAATTGCCTTCCTCCATAACAAACTACCTTACCTTCTTGCATCAAGACAGCGCCTAACCCTGTGCCGCATGCGTCTGTGTATACTGTAAACATCTTACTTCCATTAGGCAATGTCGGAACTGAAGCTGTTGTTAGAGCCCTCTTCAATCGTTGGAAAGCAACATCACAATCCAAATACCAAGAAAAAGTTAGGTTCTTCTTCGTTAATCTAGTAAGTGGGGCTGAGATCTTCACAAAGTCTTTAATGAACTTTCTGTAATAGCCAGCTAGTCCGAGCAAACTTTGTACTTCGGTTGCATTCATTGGAATCTTCCAATCTTGCACCGCCACTACTTTTGTGAGATCCACAGCTATCCCTTCTTTGGACACCACATGTCCAAGAAACCTTACTTCTTCTCTCCAAAAATGACATTTGGAGAATTTTGCTTTAAGCCGATGTGCTCGAAGAGTATCCATAACTTCCCTCAAATGCAAGGCATGTTCTTCCTCACTTTTTGAGAAAATCAAAATGTCGTCCACGAAGACTACTACAAATTTATTAAGGAACTCCCTAATCACCCTACTTATCTAGTCTACGAAATAGGCGGGTGCATTTGTCAAACCGACAGGCATGACAATCCATTCGAAGAAACCATACAGAGTCCTGAACACAGTCTTATCTATGTTGTCTTCAGCCACTCTTAGCTGATGAAATCCGGTAGCCAGATCTAGTTGGGAGAAAACTGATGCACCTACGAGCTGGTCGAACAAGTCGTCTATTCTTGGAATTGGATGCCTATTCTTCTTGGTCATCTTGTTTAGCTCCCTATAATCCACGCATAGGTAAAGTGAACCATCCGCTTTGGTTATGAACACTATTGGAGCACCCCATTCAGAAATACTCCGCCTTATGAATCCCTTTTCGAGCAACTCTTTAACTTGCTTGTTGAGCTCCTTCCTTTCCCTTGGAGCCATGTGTCTAACGGGTAAAGCAACTAGTTTTGCATTATCAACTAGGTATATGCGGAAATCAATCTCTCGCTTTGGAGGTAAACCCTTCACTTCTTCAAAGACATCCGAGTACTCACAGACTACTCTAACAGATTGCAATTTTTCAACAGACGCATTTAGAGATTGTAGGTAGCTAAGCATAACAGAATTCATAGGATTACAAGATATTTCGAGAGTATTACCGAGCCGAGTCAAAAGTCTAACCACTCTCTTTTCACAATCGAGGATGTCACCATTACTGGATAACCAATCCATGCCTAGAATCAACCCATAGCCCGTGAAACCCAAAACACAAGCATTGCATCTAAACCCAACACTTAGTACAGAAATTTCCAAATCCAAACAAATCATTGATAAATAAGTCGAACCTCCAATTGGATTTGAAACAACCATGGGATCCTCTACTACACTAGTATCTAGGTGCAGAGATTCAACTAAAGCAGTAGATATAAAAGAGTGCGATGCGTCAGAATAAAAAAGAGTACGAACAGGATGATCAGAAAGATAAACTAAACTCTCAACAGAAATATTTCTACCTCTTGCTTGCGTAGGTGCTGTGAGAGCGTGAACCTTCCCTCCAGAAGTAGATCCTGTCCTCTGCCCTTGCCCTTGCTTTCTTGGGCAATCCTTAGCCATATGTCCTGCCTCACCACACTGAAAGCAACCACCCATCTTCCTCTTCTTCTTTCTGCATTCCTTAATCAGATGTCCAGGTATGCCACAAAAATTACACTTCCTCTTGTCACGGGGTTTGTTATTCTTTCCACCCTTCTTATAATCCGTCTTCTTATTCTGCGATTCCTCCACTTTCTTGTTTAGAGGTTCTTCCATCTTCACCACTTTCTTCTCGCCCTTGCTTTCTTCATGTAACAGTGCCATGTCCACCAGTCTCTCATAAGTCACGCCCATAGGTATATGGGACATAGCTAGGCCGTGCAGTGGCTCATTTAACCCTTTAGCGAAACAGAGAGCCTTTTTATGTGGAGTGTTTATCAACTCCAGTCTGAATCTAGCCAACTGGTTGAACTTGTTGACATATTCCTTAACCGATAGGCTTCTCTGTTTGAGTGCTAAGAATTTCTCCATCTGTTGGCTTTGTTCAGCTTGCGAGAGGAACTTCATCCCAAACCTCATTCCGAAGTCCTCCCAAGTCTCAACTGGTCTCTCAGTATTAGTAACTTCCCACCAGAAAAAGGCTTCATCCTTAAGTAACCATACAACCAGCTGTATCTTCCGCCTATCGTCCACTTCGAAGATAACAAACAGATCTTCTGTTTCCTTGAGCCGGTTTCTTGCTTCCACGAATGATTCAGTCCCATTAAAGTTCTTTCCGCCCATAGCTCGAAAGTCCCTACATATCTTCGAGAAAGCATTCAGACGCGGAGGAGAAGGAGGAACGGCGTCCGCAGTTGGGGGAGGAGGAGGAGCAACATCTGCGGCTGGGGGATGAGGAGTGTCGGCTTGTCCTTCGGCGGGGGCCATATCCTCTAAATACCGACGGAACCAGGCGGGTACTTGCACTCCCTCTGGAAGATTAAGATCCCCAGACATGATGAAACGAAAAGGAAAAGATTCAAAACAAAGGATTGAAAGATAGTGCATATGGCTTTGGGGAATATGCCTTTAGAATAAAACAACATTTTTCTTGAAAATGCTTCTTTGAAACTTCTTTTTGGGAAATAGTTTTCAAAAACTTTTATCTGATTTAGCAACCATCAGCTCTGATTCCAAGACTAACACCCACCTCCGTTAAGGTCACTCACAAAGGGATTGAATTGATTATGGTGAAGCATTATAGGTAAAAGATACATATAATTTACAAGATAGACATACAAACAGCAGAAAAACTGAAATCATTTCATAAGCAGTGTGGTTCAGTCAAAACATTACAACCGTTGTCTCAAAACCCAACTTTCAAATCATTACAATAAAACCTCTGTCTTGATTCAAAACCAAATACATAAAGAAGCATAAAACAGTAGTAAAGCAGCATAAATCCCCAATAAAAGTGTAACCACAGCCAAAGCCCAAGAAAATGAATCCAAGCAATACATCTACTCTCTTCAAGATGGAAAAGGTCTGAACTAAGCTGAAGTATTCCCTCCCTGTAGACCTGGGGTTGGGGGGGGGGGGACGGAAGAAAAGAAGACGAAAGAAAACGGGTCAGACATAAAGCCTGGTAAGCCCAGTGATTTTCAGCATGTAAATAAGAAAAAGGATCATGACATGAACAAGCCGAATATAAGACAAAACCATAGTAACAAGATAACATAAGACAAGATATGGCAAGATAAACTGAATGTGCTATCGTACCCATTTCTATTTCTTTGCACCTACTAGCAATTGTTTCAACTAGCCTCATGTGTTCATAATAAAATGATCCCTTTATCGATCGGCTTCTACCTGCATATATTTATTACTTGTGTCATTCGGCCCCTCTTGTTTGTAGATACCTGTGCTGGTCCCACTATAGGATGTATCAATCCCTATGATGGCGATCCGACATAATTCAAGATGCACAATGTATAACTACTGATGCCCAGTGCCTGATTTTTCCACTCTGGAGTACGTGCACGTCCGTACTCCATCGGAACCTACACTGACGCATCACCTGCCGCTATTTTGACCGGCTATAATCATCTCAGTAATCATGCCCCACCCTGCCTAGTTCAGGGTACCGTGATACATCTATGTGGGTTACTACTGAAATGGATCCTCATTGCTAGGGTTTCCTAATCAACATGTTATAACGGTTAAGTGCTCTCTATTTAACCTAACCCCACCCATTTATTTAATTAACACGTTGCATTGGTTAAGTGTTGCTTATTCATATGTTACTTAACCTTACCATTCTTAGCATGCCCGTTCATTGGCATTAATTAATTTATTAATGCACTAACCTCTCACATTAGAACTGTTGTTTGCGGTTGCTAGATGTGCCGGGCGGTTCCGGGCAGACTTCTACCGCAAACTCATTCTAACCTCGGGTTTTGGGCTTGATGCGCTAACATCTCACATTAGACCCGTTGTTGCGGTTGCTGGATGTGCCGGGTGGTTCCGGGCACTGCAACTCAATCTAACCTCGGGTTAGGCATGTTCATCTTTTAACCAATTCATATTTACCATACATGTCCAAGTCTAGATTTTTGTATGCCAATTATCCACAATTGTAGTCAATTCAAGTTATGACCTATGTACTTGTTATGTACAAGATTACTCCAATATGTTATACCCAATTCCCCGCATTACAATCGCACATAAAACAAGATTCAACAAGGTTTCCAAATTCCAAGTACTCATAAAATAAAATGGAACGGGGATAGAGAAGAAACACAAGAATTGAATAAGGGAAAATGGGCATGCAAAGGTGTACCAAACACAAGAATCATTGTTCCAATAAGCATGTTGTACATTAACAACGAATATGAGAAAACTAAGGAAAATACATCATAGGTATACATATTCGATAGGATTGAACATAAAGAAATTAGTAATTTGATGTGCAACATGATAGGTTCAATCACAACAGTCTCATAGGCATAGGTAATTTCAGATTTGACAAAAGAACAAGCATGAATCAGAATTGATTATCTTACAATCAGGCGTAGTTCTAGATTCGATTCATTACAGTCATGATTTCTATTATGTGTTCAAATCTGAATAATAAATGAACTTATAGCGATAGGATTAGAAAAAGAGAATCAGTTGACGTTGTAGCGATTCTAATCTTTCTTTGTTGATTGAAGCGGAAAACCTTTTCTTCAATTTGAAGCTCTCTAATTTGATTTCTAGTTTGGAGAAGAAGGAGGCTAGGCTAGTTTAGAGATGGACAGCATGGTGGCACCATAGAATAGGGTTATGAGGTTAGGGTTAAGTTTAGATATGTATTTATAGATGTGTTAGACAAACTATGGCCTTTAGATTAGCATAGGAGTCATCAGAGCCATCCAAACCAAAGAGACACGTCACCCAGCCAACCACAGCGCGACACATAAGCCCTAATCCTTTAGAATTCGTCACCCAGATCTGGGAAGATAGGGGTCGATACCACTATAGGGTGGTTGACACTCCTGTCGACACCCCTATAGGGGGTCGACACCCTCGGGCGAGATTTTTCCTGCTCATCTTTTATTGGCTGATTTTCGAAATTTGAATTTGTTTTCTGATTTTTAATTATTATTTAATTTAATTCTGCTTTAAACTGAAATCTTCTAAGCTTCATAACTTCCTCATACGGAGTCCGATTTACGCAAACTCGGACTATATGCCAACAAAAATTCCGAGAAGAACGCAATGGCGCTACCCATTTTATTTAATTCCCACTTTTAAAATTAAGTACTCTTTAATTCGTTATTTTAATATTCATAGAAAATACGGGATGTTACACCAGTCGTGCGTCCCAAGCCATTTATACCGTGCAATCCAAGCTATTTTGCTTTTAAGTACTGGACTCGTATTCCTTAAATCCCTTCATTATCTTCTGCGCTCCCCTTATATTTATTTCAGTAAAAAAGAAGAAGGAAACATGAAGGAGATTTCCTATTTCAATAACAAATTAAAAATCAAACGCTCTATATAAAAATCAAATCTTGGATATTATGTTCTTCTTTTTCAAAGGGATTCTACCCTATATACATATTGTAGGGTGTGATGAAAATTCCACCGCTCGATATTTGGGTCAGTGGCTTTAGGGTTGAGCTACGCAGGAGGAGTTGGTGGTCGAAAAGCATTTTGAGGGCAGCGCAGCGTTCGCGAAATTGTGGAGCATCTTTGGGGGAAGCATGGGATGTTTTCGAGCAATAGACTACACCGATTTGAAGTGGTTCGACATGCTCCAGCGTGGCTAAGGGAGTCGCAACAGTAGGAATCGCGCTGTAGCAGTCACTATTAGGGCTGAAGTCGATTTCTTTTGAGAAACACTGGAGTTTGTTTTATGAGGGGTCTGATGTAAGCTAATGTGGTGGTTGTTGTTGAACTCGGTGATGGTGTTGAGGTTATGGTAGTTTTGTGGATTTTGACTTAGGAATAGTTAATTGTAGGTGAGAACTGATGACAACGGGGTGTGTTGGAGGACTATGGGTGGTTTTGTGTTTTGTAGGAGATGAGATTACTGATGTGACAACATGGGATATGCAACAGATAGATAGTTGGTTGGAAGGAAGAAATGTTTTAGCTTGACACTCGGAGTTGCGGTTCCTAGAGTGCTTGTGGTAAAAGGAGAAGCGGGTTACAGAGAAGGTTAAGGGAAGCTTAGCTTAATTTAACAATAAGGGTCAGTTTCGAAATTAGTGAAGAAAAAGGGGTTGGCTTGGTTACTTGTTGGAAGGTGACGACCTTCTGTATTGTTGAGTGTAACAGTAGTTGATAAGAGGTTTTTTTGGGTAAAAGAAGCCAGGATCGAATATCCGGGGGGAAGACAGTAAGGTTGAACCAGTAGTCATGGGTTTAGCTGTAGGAAGGTTGATTTTAAACGAGGAAAAAGCTTTGAAATGAGGTGGGGGTGATATCTAGGTAAAAGAAGAGTATTAAGAGGGTGGTCACATTTTTTTATAGTTAATGATTAAACAAAGTTTAGCGGGGAGCTCAAAAGGTCATTTTACGGTAACATGTTGGTGACGTTGGGCTACCAGTAGTGGGTGTGGGAAGGTGGCAAAGTGATATCGTGTTTTATTGGAAAGAGAAGGTGTGTGTTAGAATATCTGAAATAGAATGAGGAGTGTATGAATGTGGATTAAGAATTGGAGAAGATTTAAAGTTTAAATTGGTGACCATGGAGGAGCTGTGCTCGCGTGAAATACAAGAGTAGCGACTTAAGATTAAGTGAGTAAGAAAAGAAATTTGTCGGATTAATTCTAATTAAGGAATAATTAATGTTTATTAATTATTTGTTTAATCGCTAATCATCGTCTAAATAAATAAAACTTAGTCTTATATTGGATTCATACATGAGCAGAATTGGAGGGAACCGATCACGTAGAAATCATAGCAACCAGATCTATGTTACAGCATGGATGGAGCTAAGAACAAAGCTACTGAAATTTCATGATAAAATCAAATGCCTGTTTGATTTTAAAACGAAACATAAAAGCAGAATCATCAACTGCCAAAAAAGGTGAGTAAACTCACTCGTTTATATTTCAAAATTTATATTTATAGTAATTTTATACTGGGTGATGGTTGTTTGGATGATTGGTTGATAAAATTGGTTGAATTGGTTGATATAGTCATATCATTGATCGTTTAATAATTTTGTTCACCATGATATTTCATACTGATGTGAAAATAATATTATTGGTGTTGATTAACATATGTGGATGCAGGGAAACAGGTCGGAGGAATCCAACTGGATTCCTCAACATTTATATTATTGTGTTTGCATTGATTGTGACATATGTCGTGATATATTAACTGTGATTGATCTTGTGTGTTTAAATATCACTGGCCCTAGAATTCTGGTATTTAAATACCGTAAATATTTTCGAATATAGAAAATGAAATTTGAGATTTTAAAAGGAAATATATTTTTCCAAAAGATGAAGTGTAACTGCGAATGGAGTTTAAATGTAGAAACTTGTTTATTTAAAACAAGAAGTTGATTCTAAACGAGTTTATAAATTAAGTGAATTATTTATCGTTGGACAAATTGAAATATAAATTCAAATTTTATATGTAAAAGTGGAAATCAGATTTGAAATCAATATTTAAGATGAGATTTGAACTTAGCAAGTTATAAAGGATATCATAAACGAGATTTTAAATGATTAGAAAAAATTAGATTTGTTTGAAAATTTCTGAATAGAAGTTATTAATAAAATTTGGGTTTAAAAGAATATTTATAAGTACGAAACCAAATGATTGTATATAAAGGAAATATATTCACAAATAAAGTGAGTAATGGTTTAAAGCAAATATTTTGTGAATGAAATATCTCTAAAGGAAATTTAGATTTGAAATATAAATCCAGTTTGGAAGTTGAACGGAAAGGGAAATGGGTGATCGCTTTAAAGGAAATGATGAGTTTTAGTTCAAAATTCAGAATATAAAATAAAGTGTGATAACGTTTTGTAGACTGGAATGGTTATAAAGGAATTTGGTAATAATTTGGAAAGGATAAATGCAGAAGTGAAGTTGGGAATTTGAATTAATCTGAAATGGTAAATAAATTCCGAAGTTCGGAATATAAATCGAATATAGATTTATTCGAGAGAAAGTTATTTATTGGAATTCGATTATATCGAAGTTAGGAAAATAGTTATTTTTTACTTTCCATTTTGAATCAAATTTATTTATTTATTTACTTATTAATCAAAATTAATAAGTACAAGGTATATTTTTTTAAATACCAAATATTTGGAAACAACGATTATAATGCTACTATTATAACAAATGTTTTGTAAATCTAAACATCGATTATAATGCTACTATTATAACAAATGTTTTGTAAATCTAAACAGCGATTATAATGCTAGTATTATAACAAATGTTTTGTAAATCTAAACAACGATTATAATGCTACTATTATAACAAATGTTTTGTATATCTAAACAGTGATTTTAACGCTACCATTATAATAAATGTTTTATAAATCGAATATTTGGAAACACTGATTATAATGCTACCATTATAATTAATGTTTTTTTCCATAAAAGAAGTGGATTCTTAGATTGAATTTGAGAGTTGTGTAAACGATGTCTTGTTTGAAATTGTAAGCTTTGACTATTCCAAAATTGAGAATGTTGTTCAATTAAGGTCTGAGAGGTAATTATACCCCAACTTGATTGACTTCATGATTTATGGAGTAATGGTTAAGGTTCGATAGTGAATATTGGTTAGCAATATGGTTAGTTAATGAATGATAAATGGTTTGAGCTATAATAACGACGTTTTTATAACATCGGGTTAATTTAAAGGATTTTGAATTATTTCCCCAAATAAAACAAGAGATATTTTCTACGCATAGAAAATGAAATGAATTGGTCAACGAGGAGTTAAGAAATGGAATATTGAAATATTTTTCCGATATTAGTAAGGTACATTTTCCAAATATAGAAAATAAGGATTCGTGGATATTTAGAAATGTTTTCTAACTGGGATAAGAGATATTTTCTCAAATAAAGAAACTATGATATTGAAAATGTTGTTTTTACCCCCAAGAATCGAGAGAGAAAATCGAGCTTTAAAAGGGATATAAAAAAGGGGACTTTGGAATTGATAATATATAATAAGGGATTTATATAAAAAGGGGTCAGTGTTGTTTGATGGTTGATCGATAGAATTTTCCATTTGGAAATAGGATCGTTGGTTGTATGGATTTTTTCATTGATAGTTAAATCATCGACTCTCAAAGTTTGATTTATTTTATACCTCGGTTGTCAATACGGAGAGACCGGGATCAGATTTATTATCTGAAAACCACTCTGTATGGGCATAAGCATTACCAATCAACTTATGCTGAAGATAAGTGAAGACGGAGTAAAGTGCAAGGGTTGTTCTGTTAATCCTAGGTAGAAATTGCCCAAGATGGATTAATAGAATGGTGCCTTCGGTTTGTCCATTCCCAAGACAACATATATGGATGGTTCTGACAAGGTGGCAAGATGTTCTAGAAGGAAATCATGACCTCAAGCCTCATCAACCGGGAGATGACAGAAATCGGGCAGGCAGCATGGCCAAGTGGGTCATTCCCATTAGGGGTATTATCATCTGATCTAGAGAAATTCTATTTGCTTCTTATTCTATTCGCTGCTGTATGCTTTTGGTAACGGTTGCTGATCACAACTGTTGATGATAATATGCTCGATACACTGAAGTCAAATGAGTGGTCAGCCATGTGTGGGCCGAGTTGCAAGACGTTCTTGTTGAACCCAGTGTATTCCCCTCTAGAGATACACTATCGACAGGTGGTTCCATACCTTGTCATAGTCGGAATCCAGTCTCCAATAAGCGCCCTGCGGTTTTTGATTTAATATTATATATAGAGCTTGAGATATAAGCATTCCACTAGATTTCTGTTTATTTGATTTAGACACTACTGTAATATCACTAGATTTGATATCAAAATATTTTTTGTTATCGTAAGGTAAAAACCATCCGTGTTTATTTGTGGATCGGTCTTACGATTATCTTTTCTTTCTAAAGGATTTTGGAAGTTAAACAAATGGTCGGAGTTTACTCACACCAGTCCCATGACTGACCCAGAGTTTATTTGTTTGTTTTCCCTAAACTCTTGGGTGCCCAAATTTGTACGGGCAGTTAAGTAGTCGGGATTTTACAGATTCACTTGGAGGAGTTTGAAGCAGGAGGCTTCACTAGTTAGCTATAAATTATCTTATTGTTCCGCTGTGTATTATGTTCGTATCTGGAAACAGGTGTTTAAAACTGTTCCAGAAATAGCTGTTGTGCTTTGATGATGGTATGTATATAAAGTTACTGAATTGTATTTCAAAGTTTATGTTATTTAATATATTTTATTCGTTCCGCTGTGAGTTTGTGATCTTCGTTTTCTTATGTTCTAATATTTCTTTCTTTCTATTTCTCATCCTCCAACTTCTTTCTACTATTGATTCGTATTTTTGTCAATTTGGGTTGGACGTATGGTGTTATCAGTCGACTCAAAGAGTACGAAAATTCATGCCATTACAATGCATGTCAATTTAAAATATGTAAATTGAATGTCCGGAAAAATAGCTAGGTGCCATTCAGAGATGATGGAATTTGGCATCGAGACATATTTCATTGCATTTAGAAGGCATTTTTATGTCTAGATCGCTTGTCGGCACATGTCAGACGAAGTCCTACCAATTTGACTCATTTTGGATCTTATACTATAAATACATATATGTACATAAAGAATAATAATATGTTATACTTAATTCATAATCCTAGTCGTCAAAGAAACTCCAACATTCAATGGTTCACGTTTCTCCTCTCAATCCATATATTTTTAGCAAATACTATCAACATGAAAGTTGTTTGTTTCGTTGATATGAACTCATCCATGCTCGTCATTTGACGATAGGATTAACGACGTTGTCGAAATCGAGAAACAACAAAATTGGATGGTTTCCATGTTTTGGCTCGTACAGCTTCATCGTCAAGAATTAACCGATGGCAGTTGAAGGAAAAGTGTGGAGATGAGAAATCGAAGATAATGGTGGTTTTGTGAGGTCAAAGGATGTTGAAGGAGAGAGATCTCGATATTAATGTTTTCAATTTTTGAGAGTTTTCTGATTATCAGAGGCGATCTTGGTGGCGGGCATAGCAGCGAAATGAGGTGGCAGGAACACGCTCCAGGTGGTAGTGTCGTGAAGGTCTCCAGTGGTTGAAGGCAGCATTGGGCTCTTTATGTAGACGAGTCTGATCAGGTTCTTAAATATAGATTTTGAACCGGTTCAGATGTGGACGTGAGTACGGTTTGCTTCGAATAGGTTCAGGCGTGAACGCAGTTATGTTGTGGTTTAATTCAGACTGGTTCAGGTGTGAATGCGGTTATGGCTTGCGATCTGAGTGGCAATGAGTTATATTTATTTACAATTTCAATTAAACTACTAATTAGCATAACTCATTACACCATAATGGTCGTTTGGTAACCCTTATTTTTTTCAATTGTCAATACTTATTTGTGTTGCAGGTTAGTCACAATAATATGTGTTGCTATGTTAAAAAAGTGTTACCAAAAATACGTAATTATAATTTTTTTATTACCAGCACTTATTTGCGTTGGTAAGGCTGATTCTCTAGGGCAAAAACGTAAACAACGCCCGTAAACCTATATCTCATTTCTCAGTTCTTCTATAATGCTTTTACCTCAAAGCTAAGCCAATAAAATAACAAATACATATCCCATTATGTAAAGAATCACTTAGATTAAAAAATACGAATCTCATTTCTCAGTTCCTCTCTAATCGAACTTCAGAGGATCGGATTTTGGGGGAAGTCACATTCAACTTCTACTTCAGAGAATTGATTTGGTGATTTTGGCTTCAGAGAACAACTCGCTGTTTAGGCTATCTTTGTTCGTGTAATTTGCTATTGTCTGTAAGTGCGATTTCAGGTATAAATTTTATTTCTTATGCTTGCCAGTATTTCAGCTCGAAGAAGCTAGAAATAAATATGAAATCTATGGGTTAAATTTTAGTTACATATAAAATCGATTTCTTGTACCCTCTTTGTGTACTTCAGGCATAAGTAAAATTAACTAGACAGACATAATATGCTCTGTTGTATATTTGTGTATCTATATCATTTATTTTATATATATTCTGAATTGGGAGTACTCACCTAGGCATTTTCATCCACTAGCGTTAAATATAGAGATGAGAATTAGGAGAAATGGTATATATGTATGTGAAATATAAACCCTTTCTCTTGAGTTTGGATGACCAATTATGTAAGGAAAAGTATAAGAATCGTTGTATGTCGAGGTCCAACATTTCGAGGCCAAAACAGTATCAGTACGCACAAAAATTGTTGTTTCAAGACATGGTCTGAATTATGACGAAACTTATATACTGGAA
Organism: Allium sativum; assembly: GCA_030737875.1. Lineage (NCBI taxonomy): Eukaryota > Viridiplantae > Streptophyta > Magnoliopsida > Asparagales > Amaryllidaceae > Allium > Allium sativum. The sequence goes on along the minus strand of CM060918.1, from coordinate 255,683,487 downwards.
CCATGGTAGTGAGATGTACACATATAAGTTCTGTAGCGATTGGACATCCCGTTTGATCGTGCATACACTAAATGCGTGTTGATTTCAATTATATAAATTGAATATCCGAAAAAACAATTAGGTGATATAGATGATGGAATTTGACCTCGAAACATATTTCATTGCACTCAGAGTGTCTTTTTATGTTAGATCGTCTACAGCCACATGTCTATCAGAGTCCCATCAGTTTGGCTCATTTTGGATCTTGCACTATAAATATGGGCATATATTTCAAGAATAATAATATGTTATTGCAAAATCATAACCCTATCCACCATGGAAACCCCAACATTCAATGGTTCAGATTTCTCCTCTCAATCCATCCTCTTTTAGCAAAAACTCTCAACATGAAACTTGTTCATATCGTCAATACGAATTGATTCATGCTCATCGTTCGACGGTCGGACCAACGACGTTGTTAGAAATCGAGAAAGAATGAAATCAGTTAGTTTCCATGTTTTGGCCTATACAACTTTCATCGTCAAGAATTAGCCGATGGCAGCTCAAGGAAAAATGTGGAGATGAGAAAATCGAGGAGAATGTCGGTGGTGTGAGGTCAAAGGAGGTAGTAAGAGAGAGAAATCTTGATGTTGATGTTTTTGATTTTTGTGCATTCTCTGATGATTGGAGGCAATCTTGGCGGTGGGCCTGGCATCTAGATGAGGTGGTAGGGAGGCGCTCTAAGTGGTAGTAGCGCGGAGGTCTCAGGTTGTTGGTGGCAACTACGGCGGGATCTTTATGTGAACATGTCCGATCAGGTTTTTAAGTATACGTGTTTAACTAGTTCAGATGTAAACACGAGCGTGGTTGCTTCGAACAGGTTCAGGTGTATACGCGGTTATGTAGTGGTTTAATTCGAACTGGTTTAGGTGTGAACGTATCCATTGCTTGTTGACGTATCGAGATCTGAATGGCGGTGAGTTTTATTTACTTTGATTGCATTCAAACTCTAAACTTCTAATTAGTGTAACTTTTTTATATGAGGTATGTTTTGAATGAGTTTTCTTCCGATGGACTTGTATTGGAAGGCTCTACGCTGGTTTAGGCTTATTGACCAACATTTTGGAAAAAGCCGTCACAACTCAAGAACGAAGCTTTTTCTCTACTAGAAATCAGCTCGATGCTTGCGGAGTCAACTTGTTTCGGGTTGACTGATCATAAGTCGACCCGGGACGACTTCTCAACAAATAAAGACGGCCTATTAAAGAAAGGATCAAAGCCAATTGATCGAACCATCAATAGATCGACCGACCTATTCCCAAAAGATCGGATCAAGCAAGCAAGTAATACGCTATCAAACGAAACCCTATTCCCAAGGTTGGAGCAGCGGATAAGTTTGACCAGCACATCTTTTTACACGCCAGGTATTCAATGCCACGTATGCTGCATATTTCGAGGAAGAATTATTCATGAGTAGTACCAGGTCCCGCCGCCTACAGCTACTCAACCGGATTGAGCTGCACGTGTTAAAACCCTAAAAAAATGTATGCCACGCTGCATGCAAATCAGGCCCACTGGCTTTCCTATAAATACAACTACCTCCCAAAGTGGAAGGGAATTTTTATTCTGAAATCTCTGAAAAACTACTTGGTCGACTTACCAAAGGTAGCATGCCACATTCTCTAGATTCGACACAAGGATTTTGTGTTTAATCATCTCTTTCTTCACTTTCTTTCACTGAAAAAACACTGTAACCTTTAATCGACGGTATAAACAAAGATTATAAGTGGGCGTAGGCTCTAATATAAGCCGAACCACCATAAAATATTGTGTCTCCCTTGTTCATTTACTTTTCTTGCATATCTGTGATTGTTTTCATGTGTGTTTAACACACATTGGGGGTTGATCGTTATTAGATCAACTTTTGACGTCAATAGACTGATCTGACTAAGATGAGTGTTATTATCTCTCATTGAACCGTAATTGTTTGTACGATATTAAATTGACATTCTAGGTTATTTCTAATCTTAAAATATTATTTCTAAGATAGCTGAACCTAGTTAATAATAAACAAATAAATATATGGTTTTAACTAAAGCACCACATTTTGTCCATTGACGCGCTATTTTGACTACGGGGATATTTGGACAATTGTCCCATTTCGATTGCTTTAGAATGGTTTTACTTAATTTATTGATCTTATTATGGATCGTATGCTATTTTAGATATTTATAAAATTATTCGTTGCATGGTTTCTTGTTTGCATAATTTATTTGAGAATGTCGTTCATAGACGACATCGGACTAGGATAATCTCATTCGTTAGAGCTTGAAAATTACTGATCAAACGCACAAGAGTGCATATTGATTGAGCGCACAAGGATGATGGACTCAAACGGATGAGATAGATTCGTGAAGGAGAATTAGAGCGTACACGCTGATTGGAAGACAAAGAGGGATTGGAGTGCATTAATTGGAAGATGGAGCATAGTAGAACTTGGCGACAGATGTGAAAATGAAAAATGGACTTGGTGATGGGACTGGATTTCGGGATGGATGCCGCATGTTTTCACTTGATGTATATTTAACCATTTTTGGCTAACTCATGGTCAAAGTTGTTGTTATCGACTACTATGGAGTGACTGATACCAATTACTTTTAATGGTGACCGTATTAGCCAATTTGATGTGGGTGATGTTGCAATTTCGATGAGCATGATGTGATGGTTTTTTCGATAGTGGTTTTGATGTGGTTGCTTTTTGACTAGTAGTATTTGCGTGAGCAAGGATGTGGTGTTTTGAAGCAGTGATTCATCGTTCGACGATGGTGATCTCATGTTCCGAAACGGTGGCTCTAGCGATAGATCGACGAATTCCAAGAGGCGTAAAGAATTAATGGGGTAAAAAATAATTGCACAAGGGTTACTGGAGGGCAATTGATGAGGTCCCTTGACAATTTATGACTGTCGCGAACAACCCGTTCCTATTGCGACTTGGAAGACAATTGATGAGATCTCACGACAATTGATGTTCGTTAGGGATAGCCTACTTGTCGAATGACTACTTATGTGAGTTGTATCGACTACCCAGTGACGAACTCTACCGCGAAATACTTGTGCAGATGGATTGTTGTACTTAGATTCATGTGCGTACACATAAGATAAGGATACTTGATGAGGGGATTAGAGTCCAATTGATGTAGGACCTGATCCACCATATCTATTGTCCAATTGACATGGGAACTACGTAAGGTCGTTGATGTGGCAGAGTCCAGATGATGTTGGAATTGTCTATACCCTTATAGGTCAAGTGGTTTGGGTTGTCAAGTACCATATATTCAAGGCACTAAATGAATGAATGCGAGGATGGATGATGAATGCTATAGCTGTTTACTTGTTTATCTCCATTTTAGTACTTAGACATCTATTACACCTTTGATATGATATTCGCGTAGGATAACATGTATCTAGTGTTACATGCTATCTCTTTGGTTGGAGGGACATATCAAATATGATTGTCCATACTATATGCGCCTTATACTCTTACTACTTTTACAGTATTTAGAGATTTACTTATCGCTTACACCTGACTATTGTTTGGTACAACGTTTTATGTTTTTCCTTTTTACCTTTGGGTACTCATCGATGATGCCGATAAGTAGGCTAGATAATAGGTAAGTGGATTAGATGGAGGTGATGCCTTCGGATATTTATAATTGTACTATTGTTTATTCCACTTTGTGACACTATGGGGTCGTGATAATGTTGACTATTTATCTGATACATTTATCAGTGAGTTTATCCATTCTGTGTACAAGCTCCATTCATGTGACTGCATGAGCCATTGCACACTAATTATGTGGTTTATATAGTATTACTATCTCGTATGTTTTATATCTATGATTATTACTATTATATATTAGTTGACATGCTGCGAGATATATGACATGTTACAAAATATATCTTGAACCTACCAGTGGTTTCACCGTGTAGATGACGACTATCCACAATGTTTGCGTATGTGAGAAGAAATAAAATACATGTTTTTTGTTTTCTGTTGCTCCTCATGGATGGCCTACTGCAATGAAAATCCATGTTGTTTTTTGTCTATTGCAATGCACGCTTCAATCTGTTATCATATATATCAACCATGTGTTGCAGTAGCTACGTGAATAAAATTATCAATCCGCGTCAACACGATCTAGCGGTCCAGGTTAGCGATCCATGAGAAATAATGTTTAAGGCGGGAAACAAAAACAAAGCGGCAAAGCACTTAACAAAATATTCACTCAACCTCTCAAACACTCACTCTCAAATGAAATACTCCACAGCTCAACCTCTCAAACACTCACTCTCAGGTTCAATTAGGGATAAAAGTTCAAGTTTAAAAGCTTAATTAGGGTTCAATTAGGGCAAGTTCGAGTTCATGTCCAATTAGGGCTTCGGTGTTTCAATTAGGTCTTCAACTGGGGTTTGTTTGGGTTTCAAGTTTCAGTTAGGGCTTTGATTTAATCTGTTGCTTAAGGTATCACTCAATGTATATTTTAATTTTTTCTGATTTATTGTTGTGTTGCCTAATTTACTGATTTACTTGTGCGTTCAGGTGTAATCATATACCTGATTTTATTATTGTATTTGTCTTTGTCCTTATAGTCATGGTTAAATGATATTCGTTTATGTTATTTGTTTGTCAATTAGTGATGAACGACCAGGAAAAACTATGGGCAGAACTTCCTAAGTTCAGTGAAGGTTACATCAATGGAGTGAAACTTTTTATTCGAAATACTTTTTCTAGATTCGCGGTAGGTGATGAAATTACATGCCCTTGCAAAAAGTGTCATAATCGCAAGTGGCATCGTCAAAGAGGTAGTCTACGACCATCTGATTTGGAATGGTCCATCTGAATTGTACGTGAAATGGATTTGTGAGGTTTCCTATTTAGATCCTGAAAGGAGCGATAACGATATGGATTGTGAAGCAAGAATAAATTTCGGAGATAATCTTGATGAGATGTTGCAACGTACTTGTGGAAATATGCAGAAGAATGAAGGTGGATCTTCTAATGAATCAAATGGAATAGATGTCGATGCTAGAAAATTTCATCAACGTGTTGAAGAGGGAAAGCATCCATTATATCCCAAGTGCACTAAATTTTCGCGATTAAGTTTCATTGTCAGGATTTCTTCTTTAAAATGCCTACATAGAATCACCGAGTCTGCATTCAGTGATTTATTAGAGTTGGTAAAAGAAGCTTTTCCACAAGCCCTCATCCCTTTATCTTTCAATGCTACCAAAAATATCGTTAAAGATTTAGGCCTCAATTACCAAAGAATACATGCAGTTCCAAATGACTGCATGCTATGTTGGGCAGAAAATGAAAAGGAAAATAACTGCAAAACTTGTGGTTTTTCAAGGTGGGTTATACCTGAAAAGAAAGTGGCTATTGACAATGATCCGGAGAAGCGGATTCACAAAGTACCAGCAAAAGTGATGCGTTATTTTCCACTAAAACCAAGGATGCAAAGGATGTTCATATCCAAGGAGTACGCAAAAATTACGTTATGGCAAGCAGTAGGACGGAAAAATGATGGCAGACTTCGACATAAAGCTGACGGCGAGGTTTGGAAGACGATGGATGCCAATTATCCTCATTTTTCATCTAAAAACAGAAATATCAGGTTAGGAGTAGCGTTTGATGGATTCAGTCTTTTTGTACGATGACTATACAACCCAACACAACACATGGCCAATCATATTGGTAAATTATAACCTTCCACCTTGGTTATGCATGAAGACAGAAAATTTGATACTTTCAACCCTTATTCCTAATCCAGAGTCTCCTAACAATTACATTGATGTCTACATGTAGCCTCTTATCACATAATTGAAAGAATTATGGGATCTTGGCATACAAACTTATGATGTCTTCACTGGTGATAATTTCACATTACGTGCAAGCGTGTTATGGACGATCAACGACTTTCCGGGCTATGCAATGTTATCCGGCTGGAGCACAAGTTATTTATCTTGTCACGTATGCCATTTCGAGACTTCTTCAACTTACTTGAAACATAGTAAAAAAATGTGCAACATGAATCATAGAAAATTTTAGACCTCGGACACAAGTGAAGGTTTGATAAGTAAAGGTTCAATGGTGAAATTGAAATGGTAACACCTCCCGGAATTTTATCCGGGTCTGACATTGAAGAATTGTTGGTTGGTTATGAAAATATTTTTGGAAAGAAAGAGGTCAAGAAGCATAAAAATGAATCTCCTATTAAAAAAAGTCAACATTTTTTAATTTACCATATTGGAGTAAAAATGTAAGTCGACATAACCTTGATGTTATGCACATTGAGAAAAACATTTGTGATAACATACTTGGTACTTTACTAAATATTGATGGGAAGTCGAATGACCATTTAAATGCTCAGTATGATTTACAAGAGATAGGCATCAGGGAGGTCCTTCATCTGGTTCTATATACTGACGGGAACCACTTTGAGATGAGGGCTACCATATATGAAATGACGAACAAGGAAAAAGAAATAATTTGCTCGGTGTTGGAGAATGCTAAACTGCCTTATGGTTGTGCAGCTAATATCAACTGGTATGTAAACAAGAAAGAGAGGAAAATTAAAGGGTATAAGAGCCACGATGCTCATTTTCTTCATTACTACTTGCAGCAGTTTGCTATGAAGAAATCTGTAAAACCTGAAGTTGCAATTCCTATGATAAGATTAGGTGCATTTCTAAGAAGTCTTTGGAGTAAAACTATCGATTTGGCTGATCTCAAGTGGCTAAAAAAAAATTGTGGAAATTCTTTGTCAATTTGAGTTGATATTCCCAAATGCTTTCTTCGATACAATGGTGCACTTGCTAGTTCATTTATGCAAGGAACTTGAATATGGTGGACCTACACATGTTCATTGTATGTTTCCTATTGAGTGTTACCTTTGTAAAATGAAATCATATGTTCATAACAATAGTAAACCTGAGGCGTCCATTGCTGAAGGTTATCTTGTAGAAGAATGTTTGATATTTTGTTCAAGGTTCTTAGGTGGCGATGGAGTAGGAAAATGCAGTTTGAAACTTGTCCACAGAATCTGGAATATCCTACTGGCACAAGAAGAAACAAAGATGGAAAACTATTCATCTTAAAAATTCTCAATGGAAGGAACATCACCGTTACGTTCTGTTCAATTGTGGTAATGAGGAAATAGAGAGTTTACTTGAGTAAGTTTTTAAGTTTTATTTTAGTAAGTATTTAAGAATTAGAAAATTTGTTTCTATCTTTTATTAACCAGGTCTTTATTCTAGGGAACATCAAGATTTAATTGATGGTCATGCATCACAAAAAAATATAAAGAGAGAGAACACAGTGAAGAATTTTGGAAGTGGTTAAAGGAAGAGGTTGGAAAAAGGAGGACATTTCAAAAGAAGTACAACTACTTGCAATGGGCCCTCTTCCAATAGCTAAGAGGTTTACTGGATATGTTATCAATAGATACAGATTTTATACAAAGTTCAGATATGCCAAATGTACAAGACAAAACAGTGGTGTATTTTTGAAAGCCTTGACTACTAGCTTTGCAAGTTCGAAAAATCAAAATCCATTGGTTTGTGAAGTTAATTACTATGGATCAATTGAAGAAATATTAGAACAAGATTATTAGGGAGAATTTAGTGTGCTTTTATTTAAGTGTTATTGGTACCAAGAAGAGAAAGAATTATATGGGCTGATACGTGTCAATTTTAATCGATTGTGCCAGAAATCTAACCCTTATGTTATGGATTCACAAGTACAACAGGTGTTTTATATAAAAGATCCAACTGACAAGATGCGCCACAATGTTATCAAGAAATTGCCGAGAGACTGGTGTGAAATCGAAAGAGAGTACGAAAATGTGTTAGGGATTGCAGAAAGGATCGTTAAGGAAAAACAAACAATAGAGGGGGGAGGGGTGAATAGTGTTTGTGAGAATTTAAACAAAATCGAAGCTTATGTGTACTACAGGATAAATCAAACACCACAAGCACAATTAAAAACACGGATTCACAAATAAATAGAAATAAAATGCATAAAAGGAAAGAACACACTGGATTTTATACTTGTTCGGATTGCTCCTACGTCCAGTCCCGCACAATGCTGGATTGCGTAGAGTTTTATTACTATTCCAATAGTCAAGTACAACCTCCTTGATTTCACGGCTACAAGGGGTACCACCGATTACTACTTCCTTGGTTTTACGGCTACAATGAAACCACCGATTCCTACTTCCTCGGTTTTAAATTTAATATATTTATATTCTTACTTTATATTTATATAGTTTAAAACCTTATAATTTATAAATATGTTTATATAGTTTAAATTTATGTTTTCATATGATTTTCTACTTTATAATATTAATTTAAAAATACTATATTTTGATTCATGAATTTCCAGAATTATAATAATATCAAAACACTTGGAAAATGCTTTAAAATTCAAAAATACACTAGGGTATGTTGACATACCAAAAACACCATATCGACATACAACTGTCACTTTTTCAATTTTGAAAGGAAGTGTCTTTTCACTATTTGAAATGTTTCAGAAACGTTACAACCTTTTATACACTATAAAAGGAGGTTAAAACCGAATTTATTTTTTAAGAGATAACGTAAGTAAAGAAAAGATTTCACTCGAATTTATAGAAATGGATAAACAAATTGCAAATATATTAACTAAACCATTAAATGAAGCAATATTCACTAAATTTAAGAGAGAATTAGGCATATATTTATTAAGTGAGTTAGAATAATTAAATATAGTAATATATATAAAAATAAAATAAGAAATCAAAATAATGAAATTTAAAACAAGACTATGTCGACATGTAACTGCAAAAAAATTCAAATTTAATTCCCACCAAAAGTTAGTTATTTTAACTATTTAAACCTTTTATTTTGACTTTTCTTCTTCATTTTCATTCTTCTCTGTAGAATCTCTAAATTAACAAAAACAATGGCCTCCACAAATCCAATAGTCAAATGAACTCCAATTCATATGCTGGACCATCCGAGGGTCCGTTTCAACGATCTACGCCATCTAAGGTTATCAAAATCAAAGAAAAAATGGAGTACTTACTGCAAATGGTAGTTGAGATACAAGTACTCCAAATTAGAACGAGTCAAGAGCAAAACAGGCAAGGAAAAGTAATAAGAAGTCTCTTAAAGTTTATAATGGAAAACGAGACTAATTCGGTTATCATCAATGATGATAATCAAGCCATGGAAGAGGAGGAAGAACCAGAAGAAGAAACAGAGGAAGAACCAGAAGAGGAAGATGAAATGATGGATGAGGAAGAACAACAAGAGAGTCAATCAATGATTACGGACAAAGATGATAACGTTGAGTGCGTAGGAGAGGTTCTATTTGACCAAAATGGGAATGTGATTGAAAAGAATGGAGAATTTTGTCTTCATTATCCAAACTGTCCAATCCACAAATCTCCCATTGTTAAAAATAATTAGTGATTAAGGTTTTCTTCGATTCTCGTTGTATTACGTTTCTATGATGTATCATATGTGTATAAATCTATATAGTTATACAAATTTGTGTCTAATAAAATTATCTTTTATAACTAGTTATCTCTCTTTAAAATATAAGGAATGTTAGACTAAGGGGGAGTATGTTTATTGGATAGTTACTTAAGTTCTGTTCAGGAAGTTATACAATTTAGGGGGAGTACCTTTAGGATTTCTTTTTGATAATGTCAAAGGAAGAGAAATTATAAAAAATAGGCATAGTTTATAGGATTCTTACAGACAGTGGGAGTATTAGAAGGATCATCATCAATAGGTATATACAGGCATGATATTTTATAAAGTAAGGTTGTCGTCATCAAAAAGGGAGAGATTGTTGGAGAATGGAGTTTTGATGACAACAACCTTATTTCAATTATCATTGATTACAAAATATATACTAACACTTTTTGTGTATATATATATATATATATATATATAGGAATTATATACAGGAACTATTATTGAAGACTATACAGTTTTAAAGATGATAGAGATTCAAAGATCAGAGAAATTTCAAGACTCATGACAAGATTTCAAGAATTCAAGAGTTCAAGATTAATATAGTTATAGAGTCTAGATTGTGTAAGACTCTAAATAGCACTCCAGGTTCAAATTCAAATTCTAATTTCCAAATTCTGATTTTTAATTCTATCCTCAATCCTCTTTATTTTATTTTCTATCTTTTCTATTGTTTCCTTTCTTATTCTTCTTGTTTTTCAAACTTAAATTATATATATTTATATTGTTATACTTTATATTTATATAGTTTAAAACCTTATAATTTTATAAACATGTTTATATAGTTTAAATTTATGTTTTCATATGATTTTCTGCTTTAGAATATTAATTTATAATACTATATTTTGATTCAAGAATTTCCAGAATTATATTAATATCAAAACACTTGGAAAATGCTTTAAAATTCAAATATACACTAGGGTATGTCGACATACCAAAAACACCATGTCGACATATAACTGTCACTTTTTCAATTTTGAAAGGAAGTGACTTTTCACTATTTGAAACATTTCATAAATTTTACAACCTTTTATACACTATAAAAAGGGGTTAAAACCGAATTTTAAACATATCTTCTTCTCCACTTTCATCCTCTTTCATTATATAATCATTCGTTATCATTTTTATGATTTCTACAATTATACTCTACCGAATTCAATTCTGTCTAGATCAAACTTCTTCTCCCTACACTCTCTTCTCATCTCTCTCTAAATCAAGTGCCGTCGAAGAGTTATAGGGCTGTCTGTAAAAGTTTGGGTTGTGTTAAGGAATGGGTGGTATCCCTTGTAGCCATGAAATCAAGGATGGGTAATCGGTGGCGTCCCTTGTAACTGTAAAATCAAGGAGGTTGGAATCAGTGGTATCCTTTGTAGCGGTGAAATCAAGGAGGTTGTAATTGGATTTTGATATAGTAATAAAACTTTGCGCAATCCAGCATTGCGTGGGACTTTGACATAGGAGCAATCCGAACCAGTATAAAATTCGGTGTGTTCTTTCCTTTTCTTCATTTTATTTCTGTTTATTTGTGAATCTATGTTTGTGATTGTATTTGTGGTGTCTGATTTATCCTGTAGTTCACATAAGTTTTAGATTTTGTTTAAATTCTTACAAACACTATTCACCCCCCCTCTAGTGTTTGTTATGCCTTAACGATCCTTTCCGCAATCCCTAAAAATATATATTTATAGCACTAGTATTATCGTAGTATATAGTGATTTATTTATACTTAAACCAAAATCGTTTAAAGTTTGTTGCATATATATTACGTGTGAACAAGCCAAAGCAGCAGATACAAATTCTGCTTTATTTGTTGACAAAGATACGATATTTTGTTTATTATTGAACCATGATACAAGGGAATGTCCTAGGAAGTGACATGCTCCATTAGTACTTTTACGATCGGATTTGCATCCTGCATAATCAGCATCAAAGTACGAAACTAAATCGAATGAATCATTCTTAGGTTAGAATAACCCAAAATCTGATGTATGCTTACATATCTCAGAATACGTTTTACGGTTATTAAATGAGTTTCCTTAGGTTGTGATTGATATCTTGCACAGAGACATACACTATGCATTATATTTGGTCTACTAGCGGCGATATATAATAAAGATTCTATCATTCCTCTATATAGTTTTTGATCAACGCCTTTTGATATATCATCCTTACTTAAAGCAATATTAGTTGTCATAGGTGTTGGTCTACCATTAGTAATTGTTAAATTATATTTATTAATTAAATCTCTTGCATATTTTTCTTGATTAATGAATATGAATATTCCATTCTTTAATTGTCGAATTTATAAACCTAAAAAGAATGATAATTCTCCCATATGGCTCATTTCAAATTCTTTGGTCATAATATGTAAAAGTTCTTTGTTCATTTTTTCATTTTTTGACCCAAAAATTATATCATCAACACATATTTGTACTAGTTGAATAACTTTGTTATTCTTCTTGATAAACAATTTAAGTATTATCTGATTTTCCTATTTCAAAGTTTGATTGTAACAAATAATTTTGTAATCTATCATACCAAGCCATAGGAGCCTGTTTTAATCCATGTAACGCTTTCTTCAGCTTATATACGTGATTTGGTAAATTTTCATCTTCAAATAGAGGTGGTTGCTCTACATATACGTCTTTCTTGACAAATCCATTTAGAAACGCACTTTTGACATCCATTTGACATAATTTGAAACTATTATAGTTTGCAAAAGCTAGTAAAATTCTAATAGCCTCTAGTCTTGCTACGGGGGCAAAAGTTTCATCGTAATCTATTCCTTCTTCTTGAGTATAACCTTGTGCTACTAGTTGTGCCTTATTTCTTACTACTTCACCGTGTTCATTCATTTTATTTTTATAGACCCATTTGGTTCCTATTATTGTTTTATCCTTTGGTCTAGGAACAAGTTCCCATACTTCATTTCTGGTAAACCGATTCAGTTCTTCTCGCATAGCAAGTATCCATGAATCATCGGAAGAAGCTTACTTTTGATTTTTGGGTTCAATATTTGATATAAATGCAGTATTACTTAATTGATTATGAGTTCTTACAACGGATTCAATATCTCTTAAGATATTTTCTACCAGACGGTCTCTAAGTAATCTAATTCTTTTATTTGGTTGATTATCTTCATAATTTATTTCATTAATTTCATTTTCACAATCGTCTTAGTTGTTTTGAGTTATACTTTTATAGTTTTCATCGAAAGATACATTTAATTTTTCTTCTATAGTGTTGGTTCGAGTATTGAAAACTCTATAAGCCTTGCTTCTTTCTGAATATCCAATAAAAATTCCTTTATCGGATTTTGAATCAAATTTGTCTAAATTATCTTTTGTGTTTAGTATAAAAAATTTACTTCCAAATATTTTAAAATACGATACTTTTGGTTTCTTATTATGCAAAAGTTCATATGATGTTTTATGACTTAAAGGTCTAATTCAAATTCGATTAATAATATAGCAAGTTGTTGCAACTGCCTCAGCCCAAAAATTCCTTGGTAAATTACTATGGGATAACGTAGTTCTTGAACATTCTTGTATCGTTATATTTTTACATTCAACTACTTTTTTTTATTGAGGAGTTCTTGGAATTGAAAAATTGTGGGTTATTCCCTTTTTCATTACAATATTTTTCAAAATTCTCATTTTTGAATTCTCCGCCATGATCACTACGTATAATTTTATTTTTTAGTGATAATAAATTTTGAATCCTTTTAGAAAAAGTTTTAAACTGATCGAAAGCATCACTTTTTTTTTTAAGAAACAAAGTCCAAGTAAATCCATAAAAATCGTCAACTATTACATACACATCTCTGTTATGATTTATTGATTGAACTTGGGATGGACCAATTAAATCCATGTGTATTAACTCTAATGGTTTTAAAGTAGTAATTTCTTCTTTTGATCTAAATGAACTCTTCTTTAATTTTCCGAATTTACAAGCGTCACATAAGTTATTAACTTTAAATTTCATTTTGGGTAATCCTCTAACTGAATCTAATTTAGAAATCCTTGAAATGTGTTTGAAATTTGTATGACAAAATCTCTTATGCCGGATCCACTGATCACTTGTATTGGCCATAAGACATAAGTTATCGCTGGATATTTTCATACTTAATATATAGACATTTTTCTTTCTATCTTCTTCGAATATAACTTTTGAATTCCTATCTTCTATGAAACATTTATTCTTATTAAAATTTATTTTATAACCTTTATCGCAAAGTTTACTTATACTTAGCAAGTTGTGTTATAAATTCCTAACTAGTAAAACATCAAAAATAGTAGGAGTTTCAGAATTACTTACATTGCCGATTCCAATGATGTATCCTTTAGAATTATCCCCGAAGTTCACCATTCCACCATCTTCATACTTCAGATTATTGAGTCGTTCTGGATTTCCCGTCATATGCCTCGAACAGCCACTACCCAGTATCCATTTGTCCTTTTTCATTTCCACCAATTGCTTTCTAGAATTTGAATTTTCAATAGCCATGTAACACACCAGTTCGAGATTTGAATTTTTGATAGCTACCTTTTCAAAATTTGAATTGTCAATAGCCACTTTACCATCTTTTCAACTTTTGAATTTTCAACAGTCATAGATCTCATCCTTTTCTGAATTAAACAATATTTCAGTAGATCACATGCTTCTTTAACATTATTATATGCAGACTGTTTCAACATCAATGCAATGCATAAATCGACACAAGTATTACCAGAGATTCCAAAATTTTCCATTTTACCAATATTTCAAAAATCAGATTATGAACTTTTTGAAAGACCTCGCTCTGATACCAATTGTTAGGGATTGCGGAAAGGATCGTTACGGAAAAACAAACACTAGAGGAGGTGAACAGTGTTTGTGAGAATTTAAACAAAATCTATAACTTATGTGAACCACAGGATAAATTAAACACCACAAATACAGTCATAAACACAGATTCACAAATAAACAAAAACAAAATGCAGAAAAGGAAAGAACACACCGGATTTTATACTGGTTCAGATTGCTCCTACGTCCAGTCCCACGCAACGCTGGATTGCGCAAAGTTTTATTACTATATCAAAATCCAATTACAACCTCCTTGATTTCATGGCTACAAGGGATACCACTGATTCTAACGTCCTTGATTTCACGGCTACAAGGTATAGCACCGATTACCCGTCCTTGATTTCTCAGCTATAAGGGATACCACCGATTCCTTAACACAACCCAAACTTTTACAAACAGCCCTATAACTCTTCAATAACACTTGATTCAGATACAGATGAGATGAGAGTGTAGAGATAAGAAGTTTTTTCTAAATAGAATTGAATTCGGCAGAGTATAAGTGTAGAAATCATAAAAATGATTAAGAATGAATATATAATAAAAGAGGATGAAACTGGAGAAAAAGATATGTTTAAAAATTCAGTTTTAAGCACTTTTTATAGTGTATGAAAGGTTGTAAGGTTTCTGAAACGTTTCAAATAGTGAAAAGATACTTCCTTTCAAAATTGAAAAAGTGACAGTTATATGTCGACATGGTGTTTTTGGTATGTCGACATACCCTAGTGTATTTTTGAATTTTAAAGTATTTTCCAAGTGTTGATATTAATATAATTATGGAAATTCTTGAATCAAAATATAGTATTGTAAATTAATATTATAAAGTAGAAAATCATATGAAAACATAAATTTAAACTAAAATTATAAGATTTTAAACTATATAAATAAAAGTATAAGAATATAACTATATAAAATTTAAGTTTGAAAAACAAAGAAGAATAAGAAAGGAAAAAATAGAAAAGATAGAAAATAAAATAAAGTGGATTGAGGATAGAATTAAAAATCTGAATTTGGAAATTAGAATTTGAATTTGAACCTGGAGTGCTATTTAGAGTCTTACACAAATTGTAAGGGAATGCGGAATGGATCGTTAAGGCGAAACAAACAATAGAGGGGGGTGAATAGTGTTTGTGAGAATTTAAACAAAATCTAAAACTTATGTGAACTACGAGATGAATTAAACACCACAAACACAATCACAAACAATGATTCAAACACATATACAAAATAAACAGAAATACATATGCAGAAAAGAAAAGAACACACCGGATTTGTACTGGTTCGGATTGCTCCTACGTCCAGTCCCGCACAATGTTGGATTAAGCAGAGTTTTATTACTATTCCAATAGACAAGTACAACCTCCATGATTTCACGGCTACAAGGGATACCACCGATTACTACTTCCTTGGTTTCACGGCTACAAGGAAACCACCAATTCCTACTCCCTTGGTTTCACGGCTACAAGGAACACACCGGTTCCTGCTTTACTCAACCTAAGTAATTACAAATAGCCCTATAGCTCTACAATAACACTTGATTCAGAGAGAGATGAAAAGAGAATGTAGAGATAAGAAGTTTGATCAAAACGGAATTGAATTCGGTAGAGTGTAAGTGCAGAAATCATAAAAATGATTAAGAATAATTATATAATGAAAGAGAGTGAAAGTGGAGAAGAAGAGATGTTTAAAAAAATCAAATTCAAGCCCTTTTTATAGTGTGTGAAAGGTTGTAATGTCTCTGAAATGTTTCAAATAGTGAAAAGAAACTTCCTTTCAAATTTGAATTTCTGACAGTTATATGTCGACATAGTGTTTTCTACATGTCGACATACTCTAGTATATTCTTGAATTTTAAAACATTTTCAGGTGTTTTGATCTAAATGTAATTCTGGAAATTCTTGAATAAAAATTGAAACGACCCGCAAATCCGTGCTATCGGAGTTGACTAAATACAACACACGTCCAACCCAAATAACACAGAAATACGACTCATTATTAGAAAGAAGATAGAGGATGAGAAATAGAAAGATAGAAAACTTAGAATAGAAGAAAACGAAGATCACAAAACTCACAGCGGAACGAATAAAATATATTATATAACATAAGCTTTGAAATACAAATCTGTTTTGTACATATATACATACCATCATCAGAGCACACATAACTTTTGATCCAGCGGAAGTAACTCTAATTAACTAACGTTGAAGCCTCCTGCTTCAAGCTCCTCCAAGTGTATCTGTAAAAGCCTGAAACGCTTGACTGCCCGTACAAATTTGGGCACCCAAGAGTTTAGGGAAACAAAACAAAATAAACTCTGGGTCAGTCATGGGACTGGTGTGAGTAAACTCCAACCACTTGTTTAACCTTTAAAATCCTTTCAAAAGAAAAGATAATAGTAAGACCAGCCCACACATAAACATGGACGGTTTTTTTATCTTACTATAACCCAAAACACTTTGATACGAAAATCCAGTGATATTATAATAATGTCTACATCAAGTAAATAACCAAATAGCAGAACGCTTGCATCTCACGTTCCACATATATAGTATAAAAATCAAAAACCGCATGGCACTTATTGGAGATTGGATTTCCAACATGACAAGGTATGGGACCACCTTCCGACTGTGTATCTCTAGAGAGGAATACACTGGGTTCAACAAGAACATCTTGTAACCCGGCCCACACATGACCGACCACTCATTTCGCTTGAGTGTATCGAATGTACATCACCAACGGTTGGACTCAAACCACCGTTTCCCGAATGGGCAGAATCGATAGATTTAGAAATAAAAGGAATTTCTCTAGATAGGTGATTATACACCCTAATGGGTGCGACCCACATAGCCATGCTGCCTGCCCGATTTTTGTCCTTTCCCGGTTGTTGAGGCCTGAGGCTACGCATACCTACCATTCACCGATAACACAATCACTTTGAATGCCACATCGTCAGATCCGTTAATCACTAGCTGAGTTTGCACAAATATTCTGGATATTATGCTAAGGGATAAATCCGTTGCAACCATATATATTCATACAGACCAACCCATTTGATCATTGGAAATACTCTGTCAGACATTCGTCCATTTACGTTCGTTCTGGGATTGAACGAAACCGAAGGCACTATTTCTATTAATAGAAAAAGCCCTTGCACTTCACTCCGTCTTCAATATATTCAGCATACTTGGTTCGCAACGCTTATGCCAATACGGAGTGGTTCTTCGGATAATAATCCAACCGGTCTCTCCATATTGACAACGATGATCAAAAACTTCGATAGTCTGTGATTTAACTATCGAATAAAAACAAGTGTTCATCCAAACATATCAAACAAATCACTGGGCTCTTTAATTAATATTTCATTAATTAAATCTCTTCTCTATTTCCTCAATCAATTATTTGTTAGCCAAATATTTCAATAATCAATCTTGGCTCTTTTCGCTATTTTTGATTTCGTTTCCTTGTCGAATTCTATATATCGATATATAGATTTCTAATTGTCAAATTTCTTAAAAATATTCTAACTCCTTAAATTCCCGGAAAAATTCGCCATAACCTCCCCTGTATCGGGAGCATCGGGAAATTTCAAATAGCATCCCGGTATCTTCCAATCTCAAAAAGAAAAAGAAAAAGCCAAGCGGCTTGCCGATACGGCGCATAAAACCCATATATGAATTAAACATGTACCTTTTTGTCGAGCACATAAATTATATACTTTATATACTTCATTCCATACCTGTCCAACACCTGTTCACCTGTTTTCAATCCAATTCAACTCAATCCATTCGTTTGAATTAAATTTTGAATCGTTTGAATTCAGTTTCGCTCAATTATTCTTTAATTAGCCTTTTTGCCTATTTACTTCTTGGTTTGAACATAACATGTTCAAATAAAATATTTAACTCGTTCATAACTAAATTGAATTTCAATTTCAATTCTAGTTCTCTTTTCTATTTCGAATATAAATTTTCAAATCGAACTCACTTATTTAAAGCTCAATATTCATTCGAAATCTCATTAACTAATTTCTATTCAAATTAGTTAACTCTATTAAATAAATCAAAATCTGGTTTCTGTTTCAAAAATCATATTCATTTACACAACTTGAATTCGCGTATATTTTACAACTCAACTCTGAAATTTTCTAAATAGGAAATTCGGATTTTTATCGCTTAAAAATCCTTTTATAATATTAAATAAACCATTTTGGTCGTTAAATAGTTCTGGCGCTGTTTTTCTGAAAATTTGATTTTGACATATCTCAAAATTTATACGACGAAATTCAGATTTTTCTCTTTTATTAGAAAACTATTATCAACCCGGTCCTGACGTTTCTTGTTTCGAAGAATTCCGACTTCAATTGCGTCCTGTATATTCGATTGAAGTTCGAATCGCCAATTTACGAACTGCAGCGCTGCGGCGAGTTCGTTTTAATTATAATTATATATATAAACTTTTTAAACCTCTTAAAAATGAATTCAATTCCATTTAATATATATATATTCATATATATTTCAAATTCCATTTGAATCTTCACATTTCAAATTCCATAGTTTTAAATCCTGTATTCAAATCCCATTTGAAATCCTTTATTCGAATTCCATTTCAAATTCTTTATTCGAATTCCATTTCAAATTCTCTATTCGAATTCCCATTTTAATTCAACTCCTTTTTGAATTTCTATATTTGAAATTCATACTTGAATTTAAATATCCAAACTCCATTCCTATTTGAACTTCTAAATGTTTCAAATTCCATTTTCTCTTATTTGAAATTCCCAAAATTTCAAATTTCATTCTTCTTTTATTTGAAATTCCATTTCTGAATTTCCTTTATTTCAATCCCATTTGAATATTTTCTTTATTCAAATCCATTGAATTTCTTTGCATTCAAATTCTATTCAGTTTCTCTTATTCAAATTATTTGAATTACTATTTAAATTTCTTGTATTCAAACTCTATTTGAATTTCCTTTTAAATTACTATATTCAAATGCCATTTGAATTTTCATATTGAATTTTCTATTTTAAAATTTCCTTATTCAAATATTATATTCAAATGCTATACTCACACTTTATTTGAAATATATAATTAAAATTCCATTTCAAACCCTTTTTTTTTTTGGAATTTTCTTTAGAATTCCAAATATTCAAACTTCTTTCTAACATTCAAATTCTATTTGAATTTCCACTCAAAATTTCTATTTCAAATTCTCTTCTGAGATTTCATTTCAAAATTCCATTTTTGAAATTATATTTAAAGGTTCCATTTTAAAAACTCTGTATTTTAAATTCTCCTTGAAATTTCAAATTCTATTTTAGAAAAATAGAATTTCCCCTTTTAAATTCCAAATATCCCTTCCGGATAATTTAAATAAATTTACACTTAGCCTAGTGATATTTAAACACCAAACAACCAATCAGTTATTTCAGGTTTTCTAACACATCATATATCACAGTATATATATGTAATCAAACAACCAAACAGATAGTATATTTTTGAGGAATCCAGTTGGATTCCTCCAACCTGTTTTCCTGCATCCACAGATGTTAGCACATAAATAATACCCATTCTGCTTCGTGGCAGAATATCGCGGTATAGAAGGTCATCCACTAATCATAGCGTGGGGCGTATAGGGTAATCATCCGCTATGAAACTGCGGGCATCCGCTAATGAGACTGCGGGAATCCAACCAATCAATCAACCCAATATATATATATATAATAGCCTAAATAACTAATATATATAAAACAACCAGAAAATATTCACACAAGCAACAGACAATTATTTTTAATGAAATAAAAATAATTCTAAAGGTGAGTGAGATTTACTCACCTCGATTTGCAATTGTTGAATATCCTGTTTATTCCCATATCGTCTTAGCTACCAGTCATCTCGAATCATTTCGAATAAATTGTTTTTTGAACCTAATGATGATTTAATTTTTAATTATCGATTAAACATCTTATAAATTTTAAATTAACTTCTAAAATAAATTAATAACTTTTCTATGTAATTTAAATCTTGGAAAACTGATACCTTACTGATGTCGACTAACTGTGAAACCCGTCGACTAACTGTGAAACCCCTCATCTAGGTCAGAACCCCTTGTCGAGGCGACGAATTGATCAGCAACCCATTTTCCCATGCGCAAGCGCCTCATGACCCCCTCCGACCTCAACTTCGGACGAACCAGGGTGTCACAATTCGCCACCACCGCCACCTGAGGTGATCGAACCCCGTCCATCTATCACTGTCGACCCTTGAGCAACTGAATCGCCCATCACGAAGCATCGCGACCCCCACCATCTCGCTATATCACTCGAACCCTAGCACATCGATTTATCGTTGAAGCCCTAGCGTGTGCCTGAAGAACTCGCCGAACCCCCAGACAACTGCAATCGAACCACGCCCCTTATTCCATGAGATCCTGCTTCAATTGAACGACATCCAAGTGAATTTAGACATCGCGACATTCGATTTTGATTTCGTTCGAAATGAATTGGATTTGGCCACCTTGATTACGGGTTTCAGCAAAATGAATTAAGGGAGGGGTATCGGCATTTTTTCGAGTTGCCAAAGGAAAAAAAAATGAGTGCAGATTCTGTTTTGATTTTGAACTGAGGAGCTACCGTATTTTCCTCTTCGACTAATGTTGCTGAAAGACAAATAGAATGAGGAGAGGAAGGTCGCGTTTATATATACGCGAGAGGGGGAACAATAGGTACTGGCCATTAATTTTCTGTTTCCTGGATATTGAAAACACAAAGCAGTTTTTACAGCTCGAGGAAGATAATAGCTGCGAAGTGAAAACATTTAGGTCGGCTGCTCTTAAACATAGGGTAGGGTGGCTGTTGATTAAATTTTATTTTAATTAAAAACTAAAATATCTCACAGTCCTTTATTCTGAACCGCTATTCTAACTTAACGACCGGTGTTTCCAGATTATAACGTTATTTTGAATTTAACGAAATATACTGTATAATTTAATTCAAACAATAAAAATAACATAAAAAAATAATATGATTTAAATTCAAAACAAATAAATTCCTAAAAATAAATTACTATCATTATCTTTTCAAATTCAGTTAAAATTCATATTAAAAATAAATCGACGAAAAATCTGGGTCGTTACATTCTTCCCCCCTTAAAATAATTTCGTCCTCGAAATTGCTAAGATAGGAAAAAGGTTACAAATCCATTTCTTTTCCACATCTCACTTACGTTGAAACTCAACTCCTCATATTTCAACAAATTTAATTCCACCAAAACTTTTGGTCTTCCTTTATTCAATTCGAATGATCCACGATCAATCCATTTATATCCAATCTATATTCCATTAAACCTATTCAAATTGATTCAAGTCAATTTATTCACCTCGAACCATTTAACTTGTTCCAGTTAAATTTCAATTCCAGAATTCAAATTCCTGGGTTTTCTTTTCAAATCCTTTTTGAAATCGCATATTTTATAACTAATTCAAATTCAAAACATTTGAATATTTCCAATCTACTTGTTTTCTTTCAAAACAAATTTCCATCAAAAACTTTTCTAAGGTAGCAATCCGTCACTTAGAACTCGAAAATGAACACTGATGATGTTGCAATCATTATCAGAATTATTTCCCAGCCACTGAAGTGAGTTCAGTGCTTAATCACTTTCAAAATCCACTCAAATATGGTTTTGATTCAAAACCCTTGCAAAACAAAGCTATACTTTAGAAAATATTTTTCAACTCCCCAGGATTTTGAATCCTAAATTCTGGTTTGAATTTAATTCTAATTCATCTCATTTGTATATTTAATTTCTATACAAATTCTATTTTGGTTATAAATAACCATTCCCATATTATAATCTCGTTTGATTATAATCCTAACAATCAACACATCCAAAATATAATAATTTCAGAAAATTATTAGTTATATATCAAAATAGAATTTTGGGTAAAATTATTTCATTTACCCTCTTTAAAACAATATTATGTCGATTCTTCTGTCCAAGTGTTTACAAACTCCTATCGACTTCGTGGCGTCCTACGATTCGACCAGAATTCATAAACTACTCAACAGACTAGCCAACACAATATAAAACAGTTTTATATCAAATAACAAATACGCTCTCTCGTATCTATACACTCAACTCATTCTAGGGTACTACTGACCCTATCTCTAATGAGCACATGCCACAAAAGCCTAGGTGTTCACTCAACCTAAGCTCTGATACCAACTGAAACGACCCGCAAATCCGTGCTATCGGAGTTGACTAAATACAACACACGTCCAACCCAAATAACACAGAAATACGACTCATTATTAGAAAGAAGATAGAGGATGAGAAATAGAAAGATAGAAAACTTAGAATA
The DNA here is from genome assembly GCA_030737875.1 of Allium sativum. Lineage (NCBI taxonomy): Eukaryota > Viridiplantae > Streptophyta > Magnoliopsida > Asparagales > Amaryllidaceae > Allium > Allium sativum. Next base: position 255,660,720 of record CM060918.1, on the reverse strand, counting down.
GAAGAAAACGAAGATCACAAAACTCACAGCGGAACGAATAAAATATATTATATAACATAAGCTTTGAAATACAAATCTGTTTTGTACATATATACATACCATCATCAGAGCACACATAACTTTTGATCCAGCGGAAGTAACTCTAATTAACTAACGTTGAAGCCTCCTGCTTCAAGCTCCTCCAAGTGTATCTGTAAAAGCCTGAAACGCTTGACTGCCCGTACAAATTTGGGCACCCAAGAGTTTAGGGAAACAAAACAAAATAAACTCTGGGTCAGTCATGGGACTGGTGTGAGTAAACTCCAACCACTTGTTTAACCTTTAAAATCCTTTCAAAAGAAAAGATAATAGTAAGACCAGCCCACACATAAACATGGACGGTTTTTTTATCTTACTATAACCCAAAACACTTTGATACGAAAATCCAGTGATATTATAATAATGTCTACATCAAGTAAATAACCAAATAGCAGAACGCTTGCATCTCACGTTCCACATATATAGTATAAAAATCAAAAACCGCATGGCACTTATTGGAGATTGGATTTCCAACATGACAAGGTATGGGACCACCTTCCGACTGTGTATCTCTAGAGAGGAATACACTGGGTTCAACAAGAACATCTTGTAACCCGGCCCACACATGACCGACCACTCATTTCGCTTGAGTGTATCGAATGTACATCACCAACGGTTGGACTCAAACCACCGTTTCCCGAATGGGCAGAATCGATAGATTTAGAAATAAAAGGAATTTCTCTAGATAGGTGATTATACACCCTAATGGGTGCGACCCACATAGCCATGCTGCCTGCCCGATTTTTGTCCTTTCCCGGTTGTTGAGGCCTGAGGCTACGCATACCTACCATTCACCGATAACACAATCACTTTGAATGCCACATCGTCAGATCCGTTAATCACTAGCTGAGTTTGCACAAATATTCTGGATATTATGCTAAGGGATAAATCCGTTGCAACCATATATATTCATACAGACCAACCCATTTGATCATTGGAAATACTCTGTCAGACATTCGTCCATTTACGTTCGTTCTGGGATTGAACGAAACCGAAGGCACTATTTCTATTAATAGAAAAAGCCCTTGCACTTCACTCCGTCTTCAATATATTCAGCATACTTGGTTCGCAACGCTTATGCCAATACGGAGTGGTTCTTCGGATAATAATCCAACCGGTCTCTCCATATTGACAACGATGATCAAAAACTTCGATAGTCTGTGATTTAACTATCGAATAAAAACAAGTGTTCATCCAAACATATCAAACAAATCACTGGGCTCTTTAATTAATATTTCATTAATTAAATCTCTTCTCTATTTCCTCAATCAATTATTTGTTAGCCAAATATTTCAATAATCAATCTTGGCTCTTTTCGCTATTTTTGATTTCGTTTCCTTGTCGAATTCTATATATCGATATATAGATTTCTAATTGTCAAATTTCTTAAAAATATTCTAACTCCTTAAATTCCCGGAAAAATTCGCCATAACCTCCCCTGTATCGGGAGCATCGGGAAATTTCAAATAGCATCCCGGTATCTTCCAATCTCAAAAAGAAAAAGAAAAAGCCAAGCGGCTTGCCGATACGGCGCATAAAACCCATATATGAATTAAACATGTACCTTTTTGTCGAGCACATAAATTATATACTTTATATACTTCATTCCATACCTGTCCAACACCTGTTCACCTGTTTTCAATCCAATTCAACTCAATCCATTCGTTTGAATTAAATTTTGAATCGTTTGAATTCAGTTTCGCTCAATTATTCTTTAATTAGCCTTTTTGCCTATTTACTTCTTGGTTTGAACATAACATGTTCAAATAAAATATTTAACTCGTTCATAACTAAATTGAATTTCAATTTCAATTCTAGTTCTCTTTTCTATTTCGAATATAAATTTTCAAATCGAACTCACTTATTTAAAGCTCAATATTCATTCGAAATCTCATTAACTAATTTCTATTCAAATTAGTTAACTCTATTAAATAAATCAAAATCTGGTTTCTGTTTCAAAAATCATATTCATTTACACAACTTGAATTCGCGTATATTTTACAACTCAACTCTGAAATTTTCTAAATAGGAAATTCGGATTTTTATCGCTTAAAAATCCTTTTATAATATTAAATAAACCATTTTGGTCGTTAAATAGTTCTGGCGCTGTTTTTCTGAAAATTTGATTTTGACATATCTCAAAATTTATACGACGAAATTCAGATTTTTCTCTTTTATTAGAAAACTATTATCAACCCGGTCCTGACGTTTCTTGTTTCGAAGAATTCCGACTTCAATTGCGTCCTGTATATTCGATTGAAGTTCGAATCGCCAATTTACGAACTGCAGCGCTGCGGCGAGTTCGTTTTAATTATAATTATATATATAAACTTTTTAAACCTCTTAAAAATGAATTCAATTCCATTTAATATATATATATTCATATATATTTCAAATTCCATTTGAATCTTCACATTTCAAATTCCATAGTTTTAAATCCTGTATTCAAATCCCATTTGAAATCCTTTATTCGAATTCCATTTCAAATTCTTTATTCGAATTCCATTTCAAATTCTCTATTCGAATTCCCATTTTAATTCAACTCCTTTTTGAATTTCTATATTTGAAATTCATACTTGAATTTAAATATCCAAACTCCATTCCTATTTGAACTTCTAAATGTTTCAAATTCCATTTTCTCTTATTTGAAATTCCCAAAATTTCAAATTTCATTCTTCTTTTATTTGAAATTCCATTTCTGAATTTCCTTTATTTCAATCCCATTTGAATATTTTCTTTATTCAAATCCATTGAATTTCTTTGCATTCAAATTCTATTCAGTTTCTCTTATTCAAATTATTTGAATTACTATTTAAATTTCTTGTATTCAAACTCTATTTGAATTTCCTTTTAAATTACTATATTCAAATGCCATTTGAATTTTCATATTGAATTTTCTATTTTAAAATTTCCTTATTCAAATATTATATTCAAATGCTATACTCACACTTTATTTGAAATATATAATTAAAATTCCATTTCAAACCCTTTTTTTTTTTGGAATTTTCTTTAGAATTCCAAATATTCAAACTTCTTTCTAACATTCAAATTCTATTTGAATTTCCACTCAAAATTTCTATTTCAAATTCTCTTCTGAGATTTCATTTCAAAATTCCATTTTTGAAATTATATTTAAAGGTTCCATTTTAAAAACTCTGTATTTTAAATTCTCCTTGAAATTTCAAATTCTATTTTAGAAAAATAGAATTTCCCCTTTTAAATTCCAAATATCCCTTCCGGATAATTTAAATAAATTTACACTTAGCCTAGTGATATTTAAACACCAAACAACCAATCAGTTATTTCAGGTTTTCTAACACATCATATATCACAGTATATATATGTAATCAAACAACCAAACAGATAGTATATTTTTGAGGAATCCAGTTGGATTCCTCCAACCTGTTTTCCTGCATCCACAGATGTTAGCACATAAATAATACCCATTCTGCTTCGTGGCAGAATATCGCGGTATAGAAGGTCATCCACTAATCATAGCGTGGGGCGTATAGGGTAATCATCCGCTATGAAACTGCGGGCATCCGCTAATGAGACTGCGGGAATCCAACCAATCAATCAACCCAATATATATATATATAATAGCCTAAATAACTAATATATATAAAACAACCAGAAAATATTCACACAAGCAACAGACAATTATTTTTAATGAAATAAAAATAATTCTAAAGGTGAGTGAGATTTACTCACCTCGATTTGCAATTGTTGAATATCCTGTTTATTCCCATATCGTCTTAGCTACCAGTCATCTCGAATCATTTCGAATAAATTGTTTTTTGAACCTAATGATGATTTAATTTTTAATTATCGATTAAACATCTTATAAATTTTAAATTAACTTCTAAAATAAATTAATAACTTTTCTATGTAATTTAAATCTTGGAAAACTGATACCTTACTGATGTCGACTAACTGTGAAACCCGTCGACTAACTGTGAAACCCCTCATCTAGGTCAGAACCCCTTGTCGAGGCGACGAATTGATCAGCAACCCATTTTCCCATGCGCAAGCGCCTCATGACCCCCTCCGACCTCAACTTCGGACGAACCAGGGTGTCACAATTCGCCACCACCGCCACCTGAGGTGATCGAACCCCGTCCATCTATCACTGTCGACCCTTGAGCAACTGAATCGCCCATCACGAAGCATCGCGACCCCCACCATCTCGCTATATCACTCGAACCCTAGCACATCGATTTATCGTTGAAGCCCTAGCGTGTGCCTGAAGAACTCGCCGAACCCCCAGACAACTGCAATCGAACCACGCCCCTTATTCCATGAGATCCTGCTTCAATTGAACGACATCCAAGTGAATTTAGACATCGCGACATTCGATTTTGATTTCGTTCGAAATGAATTGGATTTGGCCACCTTGATTACGGGTTTCAGCAAAATGAATTAAGGGAGGGGTATCGGCATTTTTTCGAGTTGCCAAAGGAAAAAAAAATGAGTGCAGATTCTGTTTTGATTTTGAACTGAGGAGCTACCGTATTTTCCTCTTCGACTAATGTTGCTGAAAGACAAATAGAATGAGGAGAGGAAGGTCGCGTTTATATATACGCGAGAGGGGGAACAATAGGTACTGGCCATTAATTTTCTGTTTCCTGGATATTGAAAACACAAAGCAGTTTTTACAGCTCGAGGAAGATAATAGCTGCGAAGTGAAAACATTTAGGTCGGCTGCTCTTAAACATAGGGTAGGGTGGCTGTTGATTAAATTTTATTTTAATTAAAAACTAAAATATCTCACAGTCCTTTATTCTGAACCGCTATTCTAACTTAACGACCGGTGTTTCCAGATTATAACGTTATTTTGAATTTAACGAAATATACTGTATAATTTAATTCAAACAATAAAAATAACATAAAAAAATAATATGATTTAAATTCAAAACAAATAAATTCCTAAAAATAAATTACTATCATTATCTTTTCAAATTCAGTTAAAATTCATATTAAAAATAAATCGACGAAAAATCTGGGTCGTTACATCAAGTGTTATAAATTAATATTATATAGTATAAAAACATATGAAAACATAAATTTAAACTATATAAATGTATTTATAAAATTATAAGGTTTTAAACTATATAAATATAAAGTATAAGAATATAAATATATAAAACTTAAGTTTTAAAAACAAAGATAAATAAGAAAGAAAAAATTGAAAAGATAAAAAATAGAATAGAAAGAATTAAGGATTGAAAATAAAATTTGAAAATCAGAATTTGAATATTGAATCTGGAGTGCTATTTAGAGTCTTACATAGTCTAGACTCTATAACTATATTATTCTTGAACTCTTGAACTCTTCAAACCTTGAATACTCATGAGTCTTGAAATTTGTCTGAATTCTGAATCTCTATTAACTTTAAACTGTACAGTGTTCAATAATATTCCCTATATATAATTCCTGCATATGTGTGTGTGTGTATATTCTATACAAAAAATGTTAGAATATATTTTATAGTCATTGATAACTGAAATAAGGTTGTTATCATCAAAACTCCATTCTCATCAATCTCCCCCTTTCTGATGATGACAACCTTAGTTTATAAAATATCATACATGTATATACCTGTTGATGATGATCCTTCTAATACTCCCCCCTGTTTGTAAGAACCTTATAAACTATATTTATATTTTATAATTTCTCCCCCTTTGCCATTATCAAAAGAAATTCTAAAACTACTCCCCCTAAATCCTATACCTACATAAATAATGAATACTTCCCCTGAATCCTAAATCCTATATCTACATATCCTAATTCTTAGATAACTCTCATTAAATCTATAACTTTCCCTTAATAAATAATTCTCCATTTATCTACAAATTTCTATAACTCCTCCTAAATTATGACTATACTAGTCCAAATAGAAGGATAATAAACTAAGCAATCGAATCAATATTTATAATCAGCAATCCAGACAAGCAATTCAAACAAGCAATCAATTCAAGCAATCAACCAAATCAACCAAATTAAGTAATATATGTTAATAAACACTTCTTGAATTTTCAACTAATCCTAGAAACTATAAAACTCCCCCTTAATCTAATACAATATTAAACCTAGCCTATACTCTAATTCCCTTAAAACTGTAATAAGATTTTAATCTAGACCAAGAATGCATAAGTATTTTTCTAACAAATCTATCAACCACTAATTAATTTTAACCATGTCAAGTAAGTCAACGAAGTCAAACAAGCCAAACAAATCATTCAAGCATATTAATCCAATCAAGCAAGTTAATCAAGTCAAAGAAAATATGTTATGTATATGATTAATAATCCTATATATCTAATTAGATAAAAACTTTTCATACTATATACTTGTTATGTGTGTAGTTAAAGTTAACATGTAGTGTGTTAGTTATAACGTAGTTTGTCATATGCAAATTGTAACAACCCGGAAAATCAGAACCAATTTAAATTTTTTATTTTGGCTATTTTAATGAATTTTGAATATTTAAAATGATTTATTTTAAATAATAACGACTGGAAATTTATTTTGAATAGAATTAGAATGTATAAATTTATTTAAATCGAAGTTAGAATATAAATATTTATTTTAATTATAAAAGGAATTGGAAATGGCGCGGTAGTTTGAAAATTTGATTTCAAATTTCAAATGGATGTACAGGATTCAAAATAAACCGGATTTTGGTAAAACCAGAAATATTTGAATCTGTTTGAAAATATCTTTCCAACGAATGTGAAAAATCGAGATTTCATAATGGGAATAAAAAGTTATGCCCAGTTGAAGATTCAGAATAGTCTATATGGAATTTTATATAAATAAAGCCCTTAAAAAAAGAGATTTTGCAAACGACCTCCGTTTTCGATGAAACCACTTTTGTTGGATCTGAAATGTCAAATTATTGATAGATTCCAATGTTCATAATTTTTGGAATCAATATGTGAGCGTGGCGGATTTAAACGTGTTTGGTCAATTTAGTTTGAATTTAATCGACTGGAAATGACCCGTTTTCAAACGGTCTCCAAATTCTACGAAATTGGTTTTGTTAGGATCGTATCGTCAAAACAAAGTCAGAAATAATTTTTCTAGAATTTTTGGAGTCCATATGTAGCCCTGGTAAATTGAAATATGTGTTCAAATTAAATGTATATTGATTTATATTTTAATTTTGATGAAACTGATCGAAAAAGTCGAATGAGCTTACGGGACATATACCATTGCGTTCGTAATGGGGATGATTAGCTAGAAAAGACAGTCGTTGGGTTCGATTCGGAGATAGGATAAAAATTTAACTTTTTGGATTCGAATTAAAATAATTATATAAATTATATATATCTCTCCTACCCCACCCCTTCTCTTCCCGTCACTTTGTAAAATAAAAAAAGGAAAACGCACCTAAACCGAACCCTAGCTCCATCGGACCACCGCGCCGCCTCCAGGCCGACCCACCGCTGTCGAGCTCCGCTCCACCGCCGGAGCACATCCCCTCCAGCGCCTCTTTCCTCTCCCCTCCTCCGAAAAACCGCAGCCACTCAATAAACAACGCCGCCAATGGAAAACCACCGCCATAACGCCGCCAATGGAAAACCACCGCCTTTGGCCTCCCCTGGCCTACTGCCGCTTCCCCCGACCTTCCAGCACCTCCGCTAGCTGCGGCTCCAACCCTAGGTCCTCATCCTTCTTAAAAACGCTGTAAGTAATTTAAATTTTTATATAAATAAGCCTTGTTTTATTTTTAGAAATTTATTTAAAACATTTCATATAAATATGATTTTATGAATGGTATAAATAAAAATATGATTTTTATGAATGGTATAAAAAAATATGATTTTTATGAATGATTTAAATAAAATTTAGATTTTTATATGTAAGAAGCGGAGACTAAAATTAGATTCTTATATATAACTTCGATATAAAAATATGATTTTTAATTTGTAAAAGATATGATTTTAAAGCATATAAAAATATGATCTTCATGCTAATAAAGTTTTGATTTTTATGTAGAGAAAGATTTGATTTTTATGTAGAGAAAGATTTGATTTTTGATCAGAGAAAAATATGATTTTTACTACATATATAGCAATATAAAAATGTGATCTTTTATATATATATATATATAAATATAAATATATATAAAGTGATATAAAAATATGATTTTTAATATATAAACATTATATTAAAAATGTGATTTTTACTATGAACAGCGTGGAAAAGATTGCGTTGGAATTTTGGGCAAATCCAAATGGTTCATAAATTCAGAAATAGAACTGGAGGAGTGGATCCCAAAGGTGAGAACATTTTCTCACTCTAATTTATTTTCTAGTTAAATATATATGTTAGGATGCAGACAATGTTAAGTAGCACCCGACACCCTTGTTTGAAACCATGGATGTTTGGTTGTTGGTTTGAATTGATAAATTATTTGAATTTGGTTTGAAATGTGAATTGAATTGATTGAATTTGGTATATGTATGGCGCGAGCCATTATTAGGCGAGGGATGAAGCTAGACCTTATTCCGGTTCTAGTATCGCGCCGTTGTGCTGCCGTAAAAATGTTAGAACAATAAAAATATCATTTTTATTGTGTTAATGAACTTTATAAAATGTTAATGTGTTTAAATAAATATTTTATAGTTAAAATAAATAAATTTTAAGGTGTTATGAATAAAATAAATATTCATTTACAAATAGGATGATTTGTTTATGTACACACATTTGACTGATATTGATTGGGATGATATATTTTACACATCGCCCAACTATACAAATAATAATCAGTTTTTGTTGTTTGAAAACCCCACACAGGTATTGGGATGATATTGGACATACGCTAATCCCAATATTTAGTTGTATGTCAATCGATGGGTTGACAGACTGTTGTAAGCATTAATTATTTATATTTAACGCTTATGCAGTTGTGTAACACACTCTGGATGATGGTTGACTGTGTTTGATTATCGTTGGGTATATGTGTGAACGAAATCCGTATAAATCAAATTATATGGTAATTGACTGTGTCTGATTCCAATTCGGAAAGAACGAATATTTTAAATTAGCGAATATTTTAAAATGATGAATAACGAATATTTAAAAATTACGAATATTTTAAAATAATGTCCAGGAAAGAATCAAAATATGATTTTGATGTCCGATTTGGGATGGAAACGAAAATATTGAAATATATGAAGCCGTATTGATTAGATTAATGCCAATTTAACGTGAACGATATTTATATCAATTTTATTTATTTTTATAATGAATATCGAAAAGGAAATGATGTCAAAATCTGATATTTTGAAAATATTATCATTTATATACTATAATGATAAGGAATATTCAATTTTGATTTAAAATTGAAAACGAAGTTGGAATCGTTTTTAAAACGTATTTAAAATGATTTATAAAATATGTTTTAAAGGGAAATCGATGAAATATATATAATATATTTATTATACATATTTAATGGCCTGAATAGAATGCTCGCGTCGCGACAGTTCGCGAATTTCGACCATTGACTTCGAATTGATAGTACGGGAGATCCGACCGTCGGATTCTCCTAAAACCGGAACCGTTGGGTTCGTATCTAAAAGAGCTTTCAAGGAATATAAGAGATTTGAAATCTAATGGTTGGATTTGGAATTATGTCCAAATCAAATTTGGAAAAGGTCGCTGCAAGTGCAGTTCGATGACTGTTTATGGAAATCGACTGTGCGGGCCGTGATAAAATTATTAAAAATATCAATAATTTGTGTAAATTTTTTATAAATGATTTCGAAAGATTTTGGATGAAAAATTCCACATTTGTGAAGATAAAAATATATTGTTATCAAATTGAACTAGTTATTAACTAGAATAATAATCCAATAATTTTTAAATAAATAAATTGGATTTGGAACGGGTTTTAAGATAACACAAATTTCCAATATATAAATTGGAATGGATTTGAATAGAAATTATATTCGAAATATTTCGATATTGGATTCCATGATTATATGGATATTGTTCTGGGAATTTGGAATATATATATATATATATATATATCGTTATTCCCAAAACAATATTTGTTGGTTTCAGAATTTGATATTGATTATAAGCCGACATAATTTCTCTTCAGAGCCTTGTATTTGATATCAAATTGGATTTTGGATTTGTTGTGAACGGTTTCTTAAATAACACTGTTCTTAAACCCAGTTGAGAAAAGAATAATTTTTTTAATTAAGATTTAGTGAAGTTTTCCAGTTAAATAATATTTAATTGGAATTGAATAAAAGAATTGGATTTTGGGTTTGTCGTGAATGGCTTTTCAGTAACACTGTTCTTGAACCCTGTGTGAAAAGAATATTCTTTTAATTAAGATTATTAGTGTGTCTAGTTAATTAACATTTAATTGGAATAAAATGGAATGTGAATTTAGTTTATTGTGAACTTTGTTTTTAACAACATTCGTTCTTTAACACGATTTACAGTGAAATGTGATTTGGAATTTATAAATCTTTTTATTAAGATTTAATGGAAATTTTCCAAAGTAAAGTTTTCCCATTTAATATATTAAATTGGAATTGAATGGAATTCGATTTGGTAATAATCGAAGTGAGTTTCTGTGGAGGCTGTTAATATATATGGAATTTAAAAGGCTTTGTCATTTTTCCATTTATATTATTAGTCGGATACGGAAATTGGTATCGATTATATATTGATTTATTTTCTGTGAAAATTCCATAATTAATGGAATGTGATTTGGGTTTATCGTGAACTATGTTTTAAATGACATTAGTTCTTTAACTCAGTTAAAGACAGGATTACATGTCTAACATTGTATTTCAAATTGTATGGTTGATCTCTGCTAATTTTTTTTTTGATGGCGGAGAATTTATTCTCTTTCTTAACACCCTTCTCTAAGACGTACGAGCTTAGAGGTTATAATCGGTAGAAATCAATAGTACTGTGTAGATTGTCGATGCAGCATGTTTGATTTCCCAAAGTTAAATAATCATTAATATTGATTTTTGGGAAGATTAAAACTAAGTGGAGTTTTAATGTATCTTTAATTAGATTGGAATGTGAATGTGATAATTTAAATTATCAAATTTGGGAAATGATCGAGAATGGAGTATCAACAGTTTTGCTCCAAGCGATAGTTAAATCTTTAATTATATTTGGACGTGAAATGGTAATTAAATTTACCGATAACACCGTGGTGTTTGATATGGAGTATTACCAGTTTTGCTCCATGGGATGAATAAGTTGGGATTGGGAAATTAAACAAATGATTACTTCGGTTTGGTTAGCTAATCCCGATTAGTTGATAAACCTTAATTTGGTTTAGAATTGATATCCAAAGGAAGATTAAAGAATAAATTTATAGAATGTATCTTTAATAAAATTAATTGGAACCTTTCCCAAACAATATGAATATTTAAATAAAAGAATATTCTGGATTGGAATGAGGCGTATGCTGTGTTTTTATAGCACTTATTTATTATATACGCGAGTTATTCGGAAAGGCCGGGTTTATACCCATTCTGAATAACTAATTCGATGATAAGTCGACGATGAAGATGGTGGTTGAAGACCGAAGGTCTTCACATAATTTGGATGATTACTAATGTCTTGATTAGGTTGTACACCCAAAACAAGGTAATAAGTGGTGATCGTCCAGACGTACTTGGAGATCGACTGGATATGCGAGGACCTCTCTCCTGTATTTGACATATGGGACGAGGAATAAGATGTCTCTGGTTTTGTTCAGACCCAGAAAGAACTTGTAAATGGATGTGTGTCTGACATTGGATTTTATTTTGTGTTAATTGATCTCTATTAAATATAAATCTGTTTGGTGGCGGAGAATTTATTCTCTTACTTAACACCCTTCACTGAGACGTACGAGCTCAGAGGTTATATATCGATAGACATCAGTTGCATGGCGTGAATTGCCTGTGTGACATGCTGATATGAAAATGATCAAGGCTTCTGTTGAAAAGCAGAGTCTTGTGGTTGATGATCAAAGCACGGCTTTAATACAACATAGCTTTTTGTAGTGTTAATTCGCGAGCCTCACACCCCGGTATGAACCAGAAACGGGAGAGGACAGCAGGGAGGGCAGTGCGTTTCCTTCTAGCTAGGAGTGGTGTCATGGTATGGAGCCCAGACATTTTTACTTATATGGATGATGGAATGCGAGGCGCCTCGGTTATATCGGTCACTACGATGCCGATGGATGATATGGTCGATATATTGACCAAATTTGCGCCCCATAGCGCGGGGAAATGCATGTTCAGGAATTATGAATCCACCTTGAACTTAGTGTGGACTAGCCCTGCATGTTACCTAGGGTGCAGTTGCGGCTGTATCCTGAGACTTGGGCTAGAGAGTCTAGAATTCGGTGAGGACGATCCCTTGCCTCGGTTCATAGATGGAATCCAATTTCCAATACGACATTGTGCGGTTTTTATTGTAGAATTAGTATGGCGACATGATATATGGTACTCATGCCTTATATGATTGATTCATTTATATTTGAAGTTGTTTTCTACACTTATAGTAATAATGAAAGATTAAATTTCGCGTATCAAGCATTATTTGGCTATTATAAGATAAAACTCTATCCTCTGGCTTGCGTTGCATTATGTGATGGGACCTGAGTCTTATAATAGCTTCATTTTATTTGATTAGCATTGCGCTGTTTGTTTTATGCACTGGTATTATTGGGGGTAAACCCGTTCTGTGTTATATGGCATGGTCCCTTGATTTACCTAACTTTAAAATCAAATTAATAACTGTTTTACTTCTCACACTAGTCACATGACTGACCTGGAGTTTATTGTTTTAACCTAAACTCTGGGTGCCCCTATTTTCCATATGGGCAGCTAGTAGTTTTGGTTTTTGCAGATTTGTTTTTATAGGATCCTGGTTTACAGCTAGAGCTATATTCGGAACGCTCTATATCCATGTATTTTTTTAAGTTGTGTTATGTATTATTTTTCCGCTGCATTATAATTTTAAATCTCTGATATTTTCCGATGTATATTATTTATTCATACTCTGTATATTCTTGTACTCTATTGTAAATTGTTGTAATAAGCAATGAAATGTTCTTGTATTTGTGTTCTGATTTGTCATGTTCTTAACCCAATCCGGGCTTTCCCGTAAGGGCGAGTTTGGGTCGTTTCACAAATCTATATGAAGTGATATACTGAATGAAATGCAACTTGTGACTTTAATGATTTTAATTTGAGATGTACTGTAATGATGTATGATATGAAATAAGATGTGTAACGATAAATAATATATAGAATGATTTGATGATGATATGTATTTTTATAAAAGATATTTAAAGTAATATCTAACTATTATGCATATGAAAAATTATTTGACTAAACAAGTATAATGTTAATTTCTAGACTAAGGTTAATTATACTATTGAAAGTGATTGAAATAATAATAATAAAGATAAGAGCTGTTTTTTTTAAAAAAAATATTCATGATAAGTAGTAAAATATTCAAAATAATTATGGAGTTAAATAATATTAGTAGGGTAAATATAGTAATAATTGTAGATCTTTTTAGAGAGAATATAAAATTATATAAAGTAGATTATAAACATATATTCATAATAGTACATAAAACTGATTTTAAATTTAGACTTTAGAAATCCAAACATATTTATTTGCTAGAGAACAATTTGTATGTTAAAATTTAAAAGAATTCTATAGTTATAACAAAATTATTTTAATGAAAACTAATAATATGAAGTAATATATAAGTCTATAATTTCTTATATTTAAACTACATTTTTAAGACATAAAAATCATATATATATATATTATTTTTATACTAAAATATTAGGTTAAATATTCTAGCTTTTATAAATTTTAATAAGAAGCCAAAATAAGTATTAGGTTACAAATAGTATTTGTGAAATCATATAAAAAATATATATGTTTAAACTGTATATGAAAGATAAGTAAAATTATATTTTATAATAAAAAATTATTTTAACTCTTATATTGTATAAACATTTCTATATAATTTTATTAATTTATATACTTATAATATATATATATATATTTTGAAACAAAGTAGACAGATAAAATTAATAATTAGAATTTGAACTGGCATTTTCTAATTGAAAAGATGGAGGGAAGTTTGAAAGTTAAAACTCTTGAAATTCAAAATTTAAATTTCATTATGTCGACATGACCATTTTTGTATGTCGACCGACATACATGTAGAAAATCAAAAGATCAATGTTTTTACTTCTTGTTTTTGTATTATCAATTTATATTTCAGGTTTAACTGTCTCTTGAAATAATATTAATCCTAACAAACATCCAAAATTTATTTTATTATTTTATTAATATTTTGAATTTCAAAATTTAACTTTCAAATTTGATTTTTAAATTTCAACTTTTGAATTTTAAAGTTTTAAATTTCAAATTCAAAACAAAGAAACAAAACATCCATTCAACCAAAAATTTAAAAATTAATTAAGGCGTACTCGGTTTTTAGATCCATTTCTTCGATATTCTCTGAATTCTGAATTGATCTTCTGGAATTTGATGATGAGATCTGCTCTATTGCGACGGGCTTATTTTTCTGATCAGAATAGTGTATTCATTTGCTAAATTTGAACACCATATGAGAAAGATATTGAAGATTTAGTAGTTCAACCATCTTGGTGCCAAAATTTGAATTTGAGTTTTGAATTTTGAATGAACGGACACTTCAACTAGTATATAAAGGCCCAAAAGTCATGTCTCTTCATAACCACTTCTCTTCTTCTTCTTCTTCTTCTTCTCGTTTTCCATTTTCAATCAAACTTTCAGGAGGCATAACTTCTTTGTTTCGTGACGGAATTGGATGAAATCAGCGTCAAGTCGAAGAGAAATCCAAGGACTATGATCTAGTAATAGTTTGGGGATGAATTTGGATTGTATTAGGGTGCAGAAAGTCGAAACAGTAAGAGGAAAAAAGAAAATCTCGTAATAGTTTTTCTGTTTTGGATAGTCAACTTTGAATCGCCATATCTCACTCAATTTTTACCGAAATTTGATGATCTACCCATCAAAACGACCGCAAGAATGAGAACTACAATCTGGTAAAGGATTTGGCACAAAATAGTCTAACTTGTGGATGCAATTTGAAGATTATTGTTGGTAGTTTTGGTTTCCTTCTCTCTTTTATTCACCAAGACTTCATTTGATCACTACTTGATCAATTCTTGATGGATTCACATGAAACTAGCGACATTACGAAGAAAATGAAGAGAAGTACAGTATGAAGATAAATTGTAGATGAAAATCTAAGGTTATAAATTGATCTGGTACCCATTTTTTTGCCGATTTACTTTATATATTTCCATTTTTTCTTGACGTCTTTTCACCAACCGTCGTTACTCTTCTCCTCTTCTTGATTTCTACCACGTGAATTCTCAATAGCCATATAACACACCATTTCAGAATTTGAATTACCAGCAGCCACATCACCCATCTTTTCAGAGTTTGAATTTCCAATAGCCATATAACACATCTTTTCCAGTAAAATAACTCAACTTTTAAAAGAATCAAGTAACTTTTTCAAATAATTCAAATGACTTTTCAAATGAGTAAATGACTTTTCAAGTAACCAAATGACTTTTCAAAATAACTACTACAATAATATCATGATGGTATTGTATATATCAAAAAATTTAAAATTAAAAAATTTCAAATTTCAAAATTTTAAATTTCAAAAATCAAATCATTGTAACTTGATTTTTCAGTAAAACTGAATGCAGACTCATCTAATACTGATGCAATACTTAAATTTAAACTAGTGTTCAAAATTTTCCATTTTCCATTTTCAAAAATTAGATTATGAACTTTTTGAAAAACCTCGCTCTGATACCAATTGTTAGGGATTGCGGAAAGGATTGTTAAGGCAAAAATAAACACTGGGGGAGGGGGGTGAATAGTGTTTGTGAGAATTTAAAAAAAATCTAAAACTTATGTGAACTACAGGATAAATCAAACACCACAAACACAATCACAAACACAGATTCACAAATAAATAGAAATAAAATGCAGAAAAGGAAAGAACACACCAGATTTTATACTGGTTTAGATTGCTCCTACGTCCAATTCTGCATAATGCTGGATTGTGCAGAGTTTTACTACTAATCTAATAGTCAAGTACAGCCTCCTTGATTTCACGGCGACAAGGATGCCACCGATAACTACTTCCTTAGTTTCACAGCTACAAGGAAACCACCGATTCCTACTTCCTTGGTTTCACGGCTACAAGGAACACACCGATTCCTTCTTTACTCACCCCAAGCAATTACAAACAACCCTATAACTCTTCAATAGCATTTGATTCAGAGAGAGATGAGAAGAGATGTAGAGAGAAGAAGTTTGATCAAAACGGAATTGAACCTGGCAGTGTATAAGTGTAGAAATCATAAAAATGATTAAGATTAATTATGTGACACCCCACGTCCGTTAATGTCACTCATTAAGGGAATGCATTAAGTTTCGTGAAGCGTTATACGTAAACAGAAACAAAATTATTACAAGACAGATATAAAAGCAACAATGGAATTAATTTGTTTGTATTTCAAACATAAATCATAACATCATGGTCCAAAATACCATAAGTCTGAACCTACATAAAACCCATTACAATAATATAAACTTCTGTCTTGTACCATCAAAGTACAGAAAATACATATAAAGCATAATTCCCCAAAAGAGACAAAGCCATAGTAGTTAAAGATAGAAACTTGAGCAACACTTCAAAAGTTGCTCCAAGCAAGATGATGACCGAGACCTGACTAAGGCTGAGAATTCCCACCCTGTGAACCTACGGGGGAAACAGAAGAAAGAAGAGGAAACAAAAAGGGTCAGACATAAAGTCTTGCAAGTCCAGTTACTTTTAGCAAGTAAATAAGTAAAAGTATCATGATAGGCATATAAGATGGACAAGAAAGATAACATCATAAAAGGTAAGTATGATGAGGTAAACGTGATAGAGTTTATATGCTCCTCTAATGGTTACTCTATTTATTTTCTACACCAATACTAGTATAACAAATATGTAACAGGATTACATATTCCCTAATTACTTAACAGAAACAGGATGATCCCAATAGAAATATAATGGTAGTTTTAGGTGTACTCTAGTAATGGGTTTTAACCCAAACAGAATTAGCCGGTACATAAATAGAAATAACGGGTGTTATCCCAGATAGAAACACAGGTACCCCACAGAAACAGACATGACTATATGTACCCTATTTTACTACCCCCTAATCGATCGGCCCCCTGTTCCGTAAATACCTTGTGTCGGCCCCACAGTAGGGCGTATTACTTCCTAAAGTGGTAACCTACAAATGGACACAGTCCTATTTACTCGTGCTTCAGTGGCTTATTTTCCTAGATGCAGGCTGTACTCATGCATGCACATGGCTTCGCTGGAACACGTCAGTACACACCTTCTCTCAGATGAACCTCTTACAATCAGTTCAGTAAGTGTGCCTTACCCCAACCTAGTGCGGGGTCCCCCTTTAATACTAGAATGAGTTACTGACTATATGGGTCCTACATAACATATGACACAAGCCAATCCTTACAGATCTTGTGTCCCCAACTAACTAAGATTTTGAGGGGTTATGCCTAACTGATTTAACAGATTCACATAACCCTTTACAGATTTACGGGTTAAACTTTACAAGTTAACGGGTCCATATAACCCCAACATAATTAACAGGTTAAGTTTTCTAAATTAACAGGTTATAACCCTTACAGATTTAACAGGTTTACTTAACCCCACATATTTAATAGGTTTACTTAACCCCACATATTCAACAGTCTCATACAATCCTTATGGATTTAAACAGGTTAAGTATTACAGACTAACAGGTTATCCCTATTCACATTGACTTCTTTTCACTTGCCAAAATTCCACTTGCTTATTTCATATAAATATAACTTAATCCATTTAAGTTTATTAATAATCCCCATCACATGTTATTCTTTAGATTGTAATTAATGGAAGTAATATTACAATCTTCACCCCTGGATTGTAATTAGCAGAAGTAATCTTACAATCTTTCACCCCTGGATTGTAATTAACGAAAGTAATCTTACAATCCCTTTGTATTATTCATTATCTGATTCCATAGTTACAATAACATGTTCTACTTAGCAGGTTATTATCCACATCTCAATTCACATGTTTATTACTTAACATGTCACTTACCGTTTATGATTAAATAAAACTTACTTCATTTAATAAGTTTTCCTCGTACCTTCTTACTTAATCATAATTCCATCTTATATTTTTACCACAACTTATCCTTGTTTACTTTTTAACATAATTCACTAACTAAGGTTTACTAAAAAGTCCCTTTCCCCATTTGTAACACTTATGTTATAACGTCCACTTATCCCTAGGCAAGTCTACTTAACATATTTTTCCTATTCATACATACTAATGCCCAGATCTCTCACATTATGTCAATCCACTTGTGGATGCTGGATATTCCGGGTGGCTCCGGGTAGGCTTAAACCACAAGTTTAACCTCGTGTCATGGTGCCCTTACGCATTAGACCCCTCGCATTAGATTAACCACTTGTGGTTGCTGGATATGTCGGGCGGCTCTGGGCAGACTTATACCACAGGTGCAATCTAACCTCGTATCTAAGTGTCATTATAGTTCCATTATTTTAGGCATATTCATATTAAAATTTTCTCTATTTAAATTAATAATATCCCTATTTTAGGCATATTCACCCATTTTAATACAAGTTATACCCAAATCCATATTCACATATTTTCCAATGTATGCCTAAAATTCATATTCACATATGTTCCAATTTTTGTCCCAAATCAATATTTGCACATGTTCCAATTTATGCCCAATTTCATATTTACATACGTTCCAATTTATGCCCCAAATTGATATTTTTTCCAATGATTCCCAATTCCATGCGTTCGCATATTTTAGCGTTAGGTCTAGGCTCGAAGGTAGCTTGCCTATATAAAAATAAAAATGGAAAAGAGGGAGTGAAGAGAATCAAAAACAAGCATAATAGTGAATCAATAATTAACTGGCATGAATAGGCATAAAAACTGAATAGGCATATTATGAAAAGATTTGTCATGGTGACGATATAAACATATAAGAACAGATCTGGTGAATACATCATAATAGAATTGATTTGGGCATGATTCAATGTGACGGCCCGCCCCGCACTAGCCAACATTTCCAATGAAAGTGCGTTGTGCCAATGTCCAACCAGCACGGGACGGTTGCCAAAGAAAGGAAAGAAGGGAATTTGAACTAGCAAGGAACATGTAGAACGTCTCACAGTGCATGGAATAAAATATAATAATAACATACTTGACATAAAACAGGTGAGATAGTACATAAGCTGAAAACTAAACCATCATAGCAGCGGATTACTACTTCCTTGGTTTCATGGCTACAAGGAAACCACCAATTCCTACTCCCTTGGTTTCACGGCTACAAGGAACACACCAGTTCCTGCTTTACTCAACCCAAGTAATTACAAATAGCCCAATAGCTCTTCAATAGCACTTGATTCAAAGAGAGATGAGAAGATAATGTAGAGAGAAGAAGTTTGATCAAAACGGAATTGAATTCGGCAGAGTGTAAATGTAGAAATCATAAAAATGAGTAAGAATAATTATATAATGAAAGAGACTGAAAGTGGAGAAGAAGAGATGTTTAATAAATCGAATTCAAGCCCTTTTTATAGTGTGTGAAAAGTTGCAATGTTTCTGAAATGTTCAAATAGTGAAAAGACACTTCCTTTCAAATTTGAATTTCTAAAGGTTATATGTCGACATAGTGTTTTCTACATGTCGACATACTTTAGATTTTAAAACATTTTCTAGTGTTTTAATCTAAATATAATTCTAGAAATTCTTGAATAAAAATCTAGTGTTGTAAATTAATATTATATAGTAGAAAAACATATGAAAACATAAATTTAAACTATATAAATATATTTATAAAATTATAAGGTTTTAAACCAGATAAATATAAAGTATAAGTTTATAAATATATAAAAAATTATGTTTGAAAAATAAAGATAAATAAGAAAGAAAAAATTGAAAAGATAAAAAATAGAAAAGAAAGAATTGAGGATAGAAAATAGAATTTGAAAATCAAAATTTGAATATTGAACCTGGAGTGCTATTTAGAGTCTTACATAATCTTGACTCTATAACTATATTATTCTTGAACTCTTGAAATCTTGAATACTCATAGGTCTTGAAATTTTCCTGAATTCTGAATCTCTATCATCTTTAAACTATACAGTCTTCAATAATATTTCCTGTATATAATTCCTGCATATGTATATATATATATTCTATACAAAAAATATTAGTATATATTTTATTGTCAATCATAATTGAAATAAGGTTGTTGTCATTAAACTCCATTCTCCAACAAAATGAAGATTTGAATTATATCCAGCTTGCTTATGGAATGAAAAATCAAGTTTTTGATGTTCGTTAGTGCAGAGATGATGTCCCAATAAGACTAATTTGCCTTCCACCTAGCAAAATGAAAGACAATGCTTCTTAATTTCTATGTATCACTATCATATTTATTTAAGTAACTGATGTACTAAATTTAAATAAGAAAATGTTGTTTCTGCCTTGATTACATTTTAGTGAAGTGACTATTTTATTTTACAGGTAACTGATGTATCATATCCGTGGCTTCTTTTTGTAACTGATGTTATTATAACATTAATTCCTCCATTTTGTGTAGGCCGGACAAAATTCCAGTTGAGGATTTCAAAGTACACTTGATGTTTTAGGAAGATGAAAAAATTCAGGTATAATTTCAAGTTTTATCACATTCAAATCAAGAAGATAAGGCAGATAAACATCTTTACTTCATGTTTTTGTAGTCCAAGACCCTTAAAAATTCTGCAAGCCAGAGATCGTTTACAGACACACATTGCTAGTATGTATTTTTTCTTATTTTTATGGTTGGCTTGGAGGTATGCTTCACTAATGAACTACAGAGTTCTTACAATTTCCGCTTGCTGAAGCATCGGTCTAATTCTTACAATTCTATAGTTCAATGCTGGTACGTAACTGATCTTGTACAAGACTGATGCTTCAGTAATGAACTACAGAATTCTTACAATTTCAGCTTGCAGAAGCATCAGTCTAATTCTTACAAGTCTGTAGTTCAGTGCTGGTATGTAACTGATCGTGTACAAGACTGATGATTGTGTCTACTTAAGAATTTTGTTTTCTCTTCAATCGGTAATGATCGTGTCTATTCGTAATTGAAGAAATGGTTGAGTTTGTACTTGAACTAGTCGTGGCATGTCTAAATTTTTACTGAAGCAAAAAGAGACAATGCCTCAAATCATATCACACTGAAGAAGTGCCTTAGGCATACTATTACATTCCGTGACACCGTTCATGCTTTGAACAAATTGAGTCATTGCATCAATTTGCAATCGAGGTATGCAGGCCATATATTGTGCTGAAATGCAACTCTGTGTTGAAATGCAACTCAGTTATGCAATTGAAGTATGCAGACCATAGATTATGCTGAAATGTCTTTGTGCTAAAATGCAACTTAGTTATACTTGGCCGTAGTTTGTGCTAAAATGCAACAAATGTTAGAGAATGGAGCTTTGATAGCAACAACCTTATTTCAATATTAATTGATTATAAAATATATACTAATATCTCTATCTAGAATATATATACACACATATATGCAGGAGTTATACATATTTATTAATACTGAAGACTGTACAGTTTTAGAGATTCAAGAGATTCAGAATTTAGAGAAGATTCAAGACTCATGAGTAATCAAGAAATCATGAGTTCAAGATAAATATAGTAACAGAGTCTAGTGTATGTGTAAGACCCCAAATAGAACTCCAGGTTCAAATTCAAATTACGATTTTCAAATTCAAATTCCGTTTTTCAAATTTTGATTTTCAATTTTTAAAATTTGTTTTTCAAAATTCAAAATTTTATTTTAATTAGTTTTTCTATCTTACCTTTGATTTTAAAATTAAGTTTCAAAAGTTTATATATTTATATAGTTATATACTTTTATATAGTTTTAAACCATATAATTTTATGAATATGTTTATATAATTTATATTTATGATTTCATATGATTTTCTACTTTATAATACTTATTTATTTCACTATGGTTTAATTCAGGAATTTGTAGAATTATGTGTATATATATTAAAACACTTGAAAAATATTCAAATTTCAAATTTTCAAACACATATGTCGACATACATATGCAGAGATGTCGACATACAACAATCATATTTTCAGTTTTGAAAGGAAGTGCCTTTTCACCATTTGTAACGTTCTAGAAGCATTGCAACCTTTCAAATCTTATAAATAGGGGTTGATTTCGAATTTTTTATTTATTATTCTTTTCCATCTTCATCCCTTTTCGTTCCTCCATTATTATTTCATATTTTTACGATTTCTACATTTATACTCTGCCGATTTCAGTTCTAAATATATAAAACTTCTTCTCTTCTCACTCACTACTCAAAACTCTTTGTATCGAATTGCTATTGAAGAGTTATAGGGCTGTCATAATCATTTGGGATAGTCTTGGAAATGGTGTGTTACTTGTAGCCGTGAAATCAAGGAAAGGAAACGATGTTAACCTTGTAGCTGGGAAATCAAGGGTGGTGGAAGCGATGTTAACCTTGTAGCTGTGAAATCAAGGGGATTGTACTGAGATTTGATCGAGTAATAAAACTCTGTGCAATCCGCGTTGTGCGGGACTAGATGTAGGAGCAATCTGAACCAGTATAAAATTCGGTGTGTTCTTTCCTTTTCTGCATTTTATTTCTGTTTACCTCTTTGTTTATGTTTGATTCTATGTCTGTGATTAACTCTGTGGTGTGTGATTCATATAGTAGGTCAAATAAGTTTTTAGATTTTCTTAAATTCCTTGAAAACACTATTCACCCCCTCTAGTGTTAGTATTGCCTTAAGATCCATTTTGCCTTCCCTAACAATTAGTACTAGAGCAAGGTTTTTCAAAAAGTTCATAATCCGATTTTTGAAAATATTAAATGGCAAAATTTGAACATTAGTTTATATTCATGCATTGCATCAGTATTAGATGAGTTTGCATTCAATTGTATTGAAAAATCAAGTTATCATGATATGATTTCTTGAAAAGTTTAAATGGATATATAACAGAATCATAATGATGTTATTATTTCAAATTACAATTAGTTATTTTGAAAAGTCACTTGATTCTTTGAAAAGGTACGTTGTTTTACAGGAAAGAAGTTGTATCTGATAACTGTTGGCCAAAAGATACCAAGATGATCGTTCATCAATCAAGAAAAGAAGAGTTTATGAAAGGATATGAATTTTGGGCTTATAGTAGTTGAAGGGTCCATTCATTTAAAATTCAAATTCAAAATTTTGACGCCAAGTTGGTTAAACTAAGTCACCGATCTCATTGTCAAATTCTGAAAGATGTAAATGTATGGATCATGACAGTGGAAGGAATGAAGATAGATGTTATAATTGCAACAAACCAGGGCATATGAAGAGAATGTGTCCATATCCAGATAAATCAATTTAACAAACGGATAATAGCAATTCATCAAAGAAAAGAAAGAGAGCATATGCAACAACTTTAGACGATTCAGATTCATCATCAAGTGATGAAGAGCTAGAAACTAGGAATTCAAACATGTGCTTCACAGCAATTCAGAATATATCAAAGAAATGTATCTAAAAACCAGGTACACCTTAATTAATTTTTAAATTTCTTTTGGTTGAATGGATGCTTTGATTGTTTGCTTTTTACTGATTTTGAAAATTAAATTTTAAAATTCAAAATTTAAATTTAAATTTTGAAATTCAAAATAATAATAATTCATAAAATAATAAAATAAAATTTGGATGTTTGCTAGGATTAGTATTATTTCAGGAAATAGTTAAAGATGAAATATAAATCGATAACTTAAAACCAAGAGTCACAAAATCATATTCCTTGAGAAATTTACACTTATATGTCGACATAGATATGTCTATATGTCGGCATATCAGCCTGTAAAACGAAATTCAAAATTTGAATTTCAAAGGTTTAAACATTCAAACTTCCCTCCAACTTTTCACCAACTCCCATGGTCTGAAAAGATGTCATTGATTTCTGACAAGTTGTGCTCATTCAATTCATTTCTATTCAATCTCTATTTGTATATCTATTCTCTCTACCTCTCATTCAAAATTCAAACTATATTCTTCATATCTATACTCTTCAAAACAAACATTTCAATGGCTTCCTCAAGCACATCTCAAAAATTAAATTAACCAAAACCATCAAAGGTTATCTCCACAATGATAGAGAAGCAATCAAAACCTATGTTGACTATATAGCAAATGAAAAATCAATATAGGAACTTTTGCCATCTTTGGAGACTTTCCATCCTATGATCTTATCTCTCTTTTCAATAACAATGAAGAATTGAGCTTGATTGACTCTCTATGCAAATCTTAATTGCAGTTTTTACGAAGGGAATGAAGATTAAATTTGGAGTAGCGTAAAAGGCGCACAAATTGTTCTAGATTGCGAAATCTTAGGCAATATCTTGAATTGTAGAAGCACGGGCTCGGTTTTTTAAGATTTCAAAATTGATGAAACCGATTTACAAACATATAACCACATATTTGAAAGCGATTCTCACATGGAATTCAAAAATAGTTTTTCCGTCCAAAAACGAGAATCGTAAACCTTCTCCTTCAACATACCATCACTCCTCGTTTCGGAAATTTTAACAACCTAACTCTCAAGGTCCAAAAAGCACTCTTTGCTATTATTGGTGGACATAACATCAATTGGGCCGACATAATCTTAAACGAATTCAGGCTCATAGAAACATCAACAAGAGAAAATACTCTTTATTATGGAGTTTATTTCACTCGTATTTTCAAGTATTTCAGAGTTGATCTTCACGGAGAAGAGTTTGTATCAAGAAAGGTGTTTGACTCCACAAACATACACCTTATGCAAATTTCGCTCACTTTCAAACCTTATGAGACATTCAAAGACAAACAAGCTCGAATGCAACAAGAACGAGAGTCTATGGAAATCGAAGAAGAAGAAACTTCTTTGGAAAGTGTTGAGTGTCCAATCAACACTAGAACCATTTCCGGAGAGATGATTGTTCAAAATCAAGTGAAGATAGTCAAAAATCAAAAGAATCCTAAAAAATATTTTTACTAAAATTACTAAGTTCATAAGCAAGATAGGAAGAAAACTTGGAATTTCATCTTCCTTCTCATCATCCACTGAAATCTAGCCTATCTAGTTTAAGTTATCTTTAGTATTTGCTTTTGAATCTCGTATTTAGTATGTCTTAATTAGTTGGATGTATTTGTTTTTTTAAAGAACCAACCAACGAAGTTTTATTTATGTTAAATCATCTTTAAGTTACTGTAGAAACTTTAGAATTAAACATAATATAATATAAGAACAAAAGATTCAAAATTTTCAACTAAGTATGTCGACATATGATTGCCAGTTTTCAAAAAATTTAAAATTTAAAATTTGAGTAACTAGTTTATGTCCATTCAAATCCAATGAATTCCAAACCCTATTTAAGCCTATTTCTGCCAGAGAAATTCATTATAACATTTCTCCTTCTTCTCTATTTAGTTCTTATTAAAACTATGGCAAATCTAATTCATAACTTAAGTGAAAATATTGAATAAACATTGAATTCCTTCAAGAACATCTTTTCCATAATACTACAAAACTAATGTCGTCTTGAATTAAGCCAAATAAAGAAGTTTGAGCAATAAGAGAAGCACTTTGATGCCACTCGTTGGCTAATATCTTCATTTTTCAGAGATGAAGATAACAATCTTTCTAAGGCACCACCGAAAAAGGAAGATGAAAACTAGGATGTAACAACCCGGATTTTTATAACGTGTTAAGACAAGAATCAAGGCGGAATTAAATTATAAAATCCGAATCAAGGGAAACGAGCTGTGCCATTGCGTTCGTCTCGGAAAAATACGCGAAATAGAGTCCAAGTTTTCGAAAATCGAAGTCCGTATGACCCAGTTATGGCCCGTCAAAGTTTTCAGAAAAAATCAAGTTCAAAAACAGTTCGAAATTCAAATTTGGAGCCAAGCAGACTGGGCGGGAAAAATTCCCGCCCATGCCCCAGGTCGACTGGGGAGTCGACACGCCCAGGGGCAGGTCGACTGCCCAGTCGACACGGGCGTCGACCTGGCCCAAAAACCCATGTTGGGTCTGGACGACCTGGTGCACCTGGTTGCTCATTTGGGTCTGGTCTATTGGCCTGTGACGGATTTTGAGGGTTCAGATCTATCCTAGGGTTAATCTAAGGGCCTAAACTTCTCCTAATCTCTATAAAAACACCCTAGGACCTAACCTAAATCACTCAAAATCAATCTAACAACGAAGTGCTGCCTAATTTTCTCTTGATCATGGCCTCCATCTCCAACTCCAAGAGCTTATACATTCAAATCGGATTCAAATCAAAAGGTGCAAGCTTTCTACATCAAATCGTGGAAGTAGATCAACATTGCTACGCAAATCCTATGACGATTCATGCTCCTAAGTCTCTAAGCCTCGCTAGGTAAGTTCTAGCTACTTGTAGATCTAAACGGTAGTTCTAATGTTGACATGGGATAAAATGAGATGAAGCATAAGTATGTTAGCCTATGTGAACCTAGTTTTGCCCCTTTCTTGAACCCATGACTTTGGGCTATGTTTTAGTGATTAAATCATGCCATTCATGTTGTGTTTGACCTAGTTTGTCATGCAAGTTTGGATCTTTACTTGTGGAATGATGGCATGAACCCTTAGAACCATTTTGACTTGTGAAACATTTTGGGTTTATGCATGTAAAAGAACCTAAAACACCTCATGACACTTACATGTATAAGACGATGGACCTAGTATATGATATCATGCATGCTTGAGACCAATCCTCTTATGATATCAGGCATGTTAGATGCCAATCCCTTTATGCTATCATACATGTTTTGAGGCCGATATGCAATATGCTAGTTATGTGAACACCTCTTACCTCAAACGTCACCATGTTTAACTTGTGATTCACCTTTGCCATCTTATACCCTCTTTTGTCATATTTTTCCTACTATGTTGATTCGCTTTCATGTGCGTTGGGAATACGTTTTGGGTAGTCTAGGCAAAGCTTGAAATTTGCTATGAACTTGACATGGAACTACATGTAACATGAAATGGTAATAAACGTGGGGATGACACTTAGAAAAATATGGAACATGTGAACTTGACATTAATTATACCAAGAAATGGGACAATGGGCATAAGTGAAAAACATGGACTTAATCAAGGCCTAAATTTGGCATGAACATGATACGTAGTAAAACATGAAAGTGGCCAACTCGAGGTTGGGTTGAGTTTGTAGCATAAATCTACCCGGAACCGACCGGCTTAACTAGTGGCTACAAACAATAGGACCCAATGTGAGTAGTTGGTCATATCGCACTTAAAACCCGAGGTTAGACTAGGTTGTGGTGTAAAGCTATCCGGACCCGACCGGCTTAACTAGTAACCACAACAAAGTCTAATGTGAGAGGTTGGGGTGCATTAAGTTAATTAATGCCACATGATAAGGTTAAGTAACTTGATTAGACTAATGACACTTAACCGATATGACATGGACGGGTGGGTTAAGTAACTTAGCTAGACTAATGACACTTAACCATACAACACGATTAGTGGAGGGGGTTAAGTTAACCAACACTTAACCAATCCGAGCCAATAATTTGATGAGGTTAAGTTAACCAATACTTAACCAATCTAACAAGATAATCTAATGGGGTTAAGTAACTTATACTTAACCAACTATACACGATGATTTAATGCGGTTAGTTTAACCAATTTGACTCGATAATTTTGATGAGGTTAAGTTAACCAATACTTAACCAATTTGACTCGGTAACTTGATGGGGTTAAGTTAACCTACACTTAACCAATCTAACATAGTAATTGGATAGGATTAAGACACGAACCGCTTGAATATACTTAACCAACGCGACTCGGTAATTTGATAAGGATAATCTATACTTAACCAACCACGATAACGCGATAAGGTTAAGCCGTGAACTTCTTGATATACTTAACCAACTTGACATATGGTTTGTAGGGCTAAGTCTTGAACTTGAATACTTGGCCAATTTTGACATGCTTCTAGACGGGTTAAGTCATAAGCTTGAATGACAACGCTTAACCCATTAAATAAAACCCTAGTTCAGGGGGACTAAGTGGAAAACAGTAGTTAACAAGGATGACGGGAAAAGAAGCTAAGTGATAAACCTTAGTTAAGGATAACTAAGTAATAATTCTTAGTCAAGAAAATTGGACCAGTTCATAATAGATGAGTAACCCGATTCAGTAGGTCGTCGCTTCAGCAAATACACGAGGTGGAGCAATATCTGATTTAGATAAAGGCTCCAACGAACTGGGTGACGAAGCGGTAGCTTCGGGGAACATGAGGATACTTTTGGTATCCCTCTGTGAGGTGGCAGATGATCCTCCTGGGCTCACAGAGGTTAAGGTCTGCGGCAGAAGAGCCAAGGGTATGCCTTGGTTGCTGTGCGAGCAACCTAAAGACTGGGGTGGATTATCGTGGGGTCGGCGATATTTTCACGGTAGCCCTAGATAGCACATCGTCGGCCACCTACCATCTTTAGTCAATCGTGTACGTACGGAAAGGCAGAGAACACCCAACAGACCATACTTGCTATCTAGTTATGGGTGAGGTAGGCCATTTGTGAGTGGGGCATTGATGGCCGTAGTGTAGTTCTCATACATCATTTTTCTTATTTTTCCTTTCAGTAGTTGAGGGAGGGGTCACGTGGGACCATAACCACCGGTAGAAAAACAGACCTTAATATCTGCATCGGCAGATAACCTAAAGCTCCCGACCGAGTCCTGTATTCTGTCACGGAACTCGAATGGCACATTGAGATACATGTGCACCTAGACATGGAAAAACGATTCACGATACATACGTGGGAAAAAAAGGATGTGGTTGACGGGTAGCATAATCCCTAGTGGCCCTAGGTGGTTTGAACCCAAACCGAGATACGAAAACGTTCATTAGGTAGCATAATCCCCAGTGGTCCTGGGTGGCATAAACCTTAGTTGAACACGCGATAGTTCTTGATAAGAAAACATAGTTAGATAAAAGATGATAGTCCAAATGATTTCAAGGATCAAATGGTACTACGTTGAAGTATTGAGAAAGCCCGCATGAGGTACGGTAAAGGACTGAACTTATACATGGAAAGAAACACACGAGTTAAGAAAACCTATATATGCGATATATTAGGTCGGCATGGACCATTTCAAGACATTGGGCAAGGGACATTTTATAGTTAACACATAACACGGGTTGGGATACTAGTACGGGAGGTGCAGAGAAAATATACATGATAGATACCTCGGGATTTTATACTTGATAGAAACCTGGCAATGTGATACCTTAGTTTATCTTGATACAGTAGTTCATCCTGTTATCTTGGTCTAGCTTATCTATCTTGTCATCATCCTTATGTTTACTTTCAGTTTATGCATGTCATGTTACCTTTACCTGTTTTTATGCTGGAAGTAGATAGGACTTACCAGTCTTTATGACTGACCCCGTTTTCTTTCGCCTCTTTGTCTTCCGTTCCCCCCCAGGTTTTCAGGGAGGAAATGCTGTTATTTAGTTCGGACCTCTTATGCTTGAAGGTCATCATGTATAGCTTGGTCTTCTCTTGGCTATGGCTGCTTCACCGCTTTATTTTGGGGAATAATTTATGAAAAGGTTTTATGCTTCTCTACTATTGCAAGACAGGTTATGATGTATTCTGATGTAAAAGGCTTTAGACCTTATTTTATAAGGAAATGAAATTTGTTTTACTTCCGCTGTTTTATATATGTTCTGTCTTGTAATATTTCTGTGCATGTTTACCTCGATAATGCTTCACCAAACCTAGTGCATTCCCTTTGTGAATGACCCTAGCGGAGGTGGGGTGTTACATTTGGTATCAGAGCAGAAGGTTACCAGACTGGGCAAAAGTTTTTAAAACCTTCTGAAACTATTTTCCAAACTGTTTACAAAGAAGCATTTTTTTAAGAAAGGTTTTATTTTTAAAGGCTATTCCCCAAAGGCCATTAGCACTATCCTTTGTTTCCTTGATTGAATCTCTTTTCCTTTCTTTCCTCCATCTGTAGTCACAGTAGTTTGAAATGCGACTAATCCTTCCCTAGCTACCTAAGTGTTTTCCGTGCGATGGAGGTAGTTCTCGAGAGACCTGTTGCCGCGTTATAAGAAAGGATGGTAAGAACAAGGATAAAGGATATAGGCTTAAGGATAAGCAACTGGTTGGTAGGGCTCAACCCATGACGAGAGAGTATTCTTGGTATTGTAAAACGGGACGGATAGTTAAGCATTATGGAACAAGGACAAGATCATTGAGAAGGCGATTGCATACCCTCACTAGCGTACCTGAGAAGGAGGGTAACATTCTTGTTGAAGGTTTAGTTATTCTTTTCTATCATCCCGCCAAGACTTTGTTTTGATCACCACATCATTTAAGTCCGCTTCGATAGTTGAGTCTCTGCACCTTAAGTACTAGCGTAGTAGAGGATCCCATTTTGTCTCAAATCTTGTTGGAGAATCAGTCCATTTATTCACGACTTGTTTGGATTTAAGAATGTCTATGCTAAGAGTTAAGTTTGGAAGTAATGCTTATGTTTTGGGCCATGGATGGATTCTAGGGATGAAGTGGTTATCCAGTAAGGGGTGCCACCCTCGGTTTAGATAGGAGGGTAGTTAGATTCTTGACTAGCCTTGGTAATACCCTCGAAGTCTCGTGTAACCTTTTGGGTTCTGTCATGATTAGTTACCTAGAATCCCTTGATGCCTTTATTGGAAATTTGAAACCCGATCGAGTGGTGTTTGCCAATAAGACGGATGGTTCATTTCACTTATGCATAAGTTATAAAAATCACCCTAGTAAGTACACATGGTAACCTGGTTGGCATCTGTTTACTTTCAAGAGAAAGTTCTTCTGCGTGGAATACCGTATAATATGTAAACGAGATCCAAGATTCACTAGTGAATTTTGGAGAGCTCGCATGGAATCATGAGTACGCAGTCATGTTTGAATCAAGTATACTAGAAGAAGAATAAGT
This sequence comes from Allium sativum, assembly GCA_030737875.1. Lineage (NCBI taxonomy): Eukaryota > Viridiplantae > Streptophyta > Magnoliopsida > Asparagales > Amaryllidaceae > Allium > Allium sativum. The sequence continues at coordinate 255,629,396 of CM060918.1, read as the reverse complement.
GAAAGTGGAACGAGAGGCGACAATAAAATGAGTTCCAACTCACATTATGGAAACAGGAAATAAGAAGCTACGAAATCATGAAGTTAAAAGATAGTCAAAGCACAATGGAACTAAGCTCAAGGGAATGCGACTCAGAAGGATGAAGACTAGATACGCGCATGATATCTCTTTTTAAGAGTATATCCTTGATCCCTGTTTTCTGTAGAACTTACTTGTAGGCTATCTTTTATGGATATCCTCTCGGTTCTGTTTTCGATCTTAGTTCAGTTGCAAACCCCATAAGGAGTTTATCTTGTTTATCTTCTTGATCCTATCTTGAGGACCTTAGGTAGAACCCTATGGACGTAAACATGTATTTGAAACATGTTATGATTGATATGGTTGCCAGTGGTTGCTCGTGGATGATTGAGTACACATTAGACACTAGGTCGATTCAGTCACATTTCATATTGCATATGCATGAGTATTTGTACTTGTTTATGGATGAAATTGAATATGTTATCATGTGGATGTTGCATGTGGATGAATGGTTGTGCACACATATAGTGTTTATATGGCTAGGACTATTTGCATACATGTTGGATTCATGGCACTAAACATATTTTGCATTTAGAAGCTCACTCAGGCCTGATCATTTACATTAGATAAGTACATATACACACACTTTTTGCATATGTACATACATCATTAGAAATCATCTAAGGACATTGGTTGCTTGTGGATGATGTTTTGAGTAGATGGATGATGGATGGTAGGATACGATCTTCCTAACTTAGAGATTTCAGGGACGAAATCCTTTAAGTTGGGGAGAATGTAACAACCCGGATTTTTATAACGTGTTAAGACAAGAATCAAGGCAGAATTAAATTATAAAATCTGAATCAAGGGAAACGGGCTGTGCCATTGCGTTCGTCTTGGAAAAATACGCGAAATAGAGTTCGAGTTTTCGAAAATCGGAGTCCGTATGACCTAGTTATGGCCCGTCAAAGTTTTCAGAAAAATTCAAGTTCAAAACAGTTCGAAATTCAAATCTGGAGCCAAACAGACTGGGCGGGAAAAATTCCCGCTCATGCCCCAGGTCGACTGGGGTGTCAACTGGAGAGTCGACACGCCCAGGGGCAGGTCAACTGCCCAGTCGACACGGGTGTCGACCTGGCCCAAAAACCCATGTTGGGTCTGGACGACCTGGTGCACCTGGTTGCTCATTTGGGTCTAGTCTATTGGCCTGTGACGGATTTTCAAGGTTCAGATCTATCCTAGGGTTAATCTAAGGGCCTAAACTACTCCTAATCTCTATAAAAACACCCTAGGACCTAACCTAAATCACTCAAAATCAATCTAACAACGAAGTGCTGTCCAATTTTCTCTTGATCATGGCCTCCATCTCCAACTCCAAGAGCTTATACATTCAAATCGGATTCAAATCAAAAGGTGCAAGCTTTCTACATCAAATCGTGGAAGTAGATCAACATTGCTACGCAAATCCTATGACGATTCATGCTCCTAAGTCTCTAAGCCTCGCTAGGTAAGTTCTAGCTACTTGTAGATCTAAACGGTAGTTCTAATGTTGACATGGGATAAAATGAGATGAAGCATAAGTATGTTAGCCTATGTGAACCTAGTTTTGCCCCTTTCTTGAACCCATGACTTTGGGCTATGTTTTAGTGATTAAATCATGCCATTCATGTTGTGTTTGACCTAGTTTGTCATGCAAGTTTGGATCTTTACTTGTGGAATGATGGCATGAACCCTTAGAACCATTTTGACTTGTGAAACATTTTGGGTTTATGCATGCAAAAGAACCTAAAACCCCTCATGACACTTACATGCATAAGATGATGGACCTAGGATATGATATCATGCATGCTTGAGACCAATCCTCTTATGATATCATGCATGTTAGAGGCCAATCCCTTTATGCTATCATACATGTTTTGAGGCTGATATGCAATATGCTAGTTATGTGAACACCTCTTACCTCAAACGTTACCATGTTTAACTTGTGATTCACCTTTGCCATCTTATACCCTCTTTTGTCATATTTTTCCTACTATGTTGATTCGCTTTCATGTGCGTTGGGAATACGTTTTGGGTAGTCTAGGAAAAGCTTGAAATTTGCTATGAACTTGACATGGAACTACATGTAACATGAAATGGTAATAAACGTGGGGATGACACTTAGAAAAATACGGAACATGTGAACTTGACATGAATTATACCAAGAAATGGGACAATGGGCATAAGTGAAAAACATGGACTTAATCAAGGCCTAAATTTGGCATGAACATGATATAGTAAAACATGAAAGTGGCCAACTCGAGGTTGGGTTGAGTTTGTAGCATAAATCTACCCGGAACCGACCGGCTTAACTAGTGGCTACAAATAATAGGACCCAATGTGAGTAGTTGGTCATATCGCACTTCAAACCCGAGGTTAGACTAGGTTGTGGTGTAAAGCTACCCAGACCCGCCCGGCTTAACTAGTAACCATAACAAAGTCTAATGTGAGAGGTTGGGGTGCATTAAGTTAATTAATGCCACATGATAAGGTTAAGTAACTTGATTAGACTAATGACACTTAACCGATATGACATGGACGGGTGGGTTAAGTAACTTAGCTAGACTAACGACACTTAACCATACAACACGATTAGTGGAGGGGGTTAAGTTAACCAACACTTAACCAATCCGACCCAATAATTTGATGAGGTTAAGTTAACCAATACTTAACCAATCTAACAGGATAATCTAATGGGGTTAAGTAACTTATACTTAACCAACTATACACAATGATTTAATGGGGTTAGGTTAACCAATTTGACTTGATAATTTTGATGAGGTTAAGTTAACCAATACTTAACCAATTTGACTCGGTAACTTGATGGGGTTAAGTTAACCTACACTTAACCAATCTAACATAGTAATTGGATAGGGTTAAGACACGAATCGCTTGAATATACTTAACCAACGCAACTCGGTAATTTGATAAGGATAATCTATACCTAACCAACCACGATAACGCGATAAGGTTAAGCCGTGAACTTCTTGATATACTTAACCAACTTGACATATGGTTTGTAGGGCTAAGTCTTGAACTTGAATAGTTGGCCAATTTTGACATGCTTCTAGACGGGTTAAGTCATGAGCTTGAATGACAACGCTTAACCCATTAGATAAAACCCTAGTTCAGGGGGACTAAGTGGAAAACAGTAGTTAACAAGGATGACGGGAAAAGAAGCTAAGTGATAAACCTTAGTTAAGGATAACTAAGTAATAATTCTTAGTCAAGGAAATTGGACCAGTTCATAATAGATGAGTAACCCGATTCGGTAGGTCGTCGCTTCAGCAAATACACGAGGTGGAGCAATATCTGATTTAGATAAAGGCTCCAACGAACTGGGTGACGAAGCGGTAGCTTCGGGGAACGTGAGGATACTCTTGGTATCCCTCTGTGAGGTGGCAGATGATACTCTTGGTATCCCTCTGTGAGGATACTCTTGGTATTCTGTCACGGAACTCGGATGGCACATTGAGATACATGTGCACCTAGACATGGAAAAACGATTCACGATACATACGTGGGAAAAAAAGGGCGTGGTTGACGGGTAGCATAATCCCTAGTGGCCCTAGGTGGTTTGAACCCAAACCGAGATACGAAAACTTTCATTAGGTAGCATAATCCCCAGTGGTCCTGGGTGGCATAAACCTTAGTTGAACACGCGATAGTTCTTGATAAGAAAACATAGTTAGATAAAAGATGACAGTCCAAATGATTTCAAGGATCAAATGGTACTACGTTGAAGTAGCGAGAAAGCCCGCATGAGGTACGGTAAAGTACTAAACTTATACATGGAAAGAAACACACGAGTTAAGAAAACCTATATATGCGATATATTAGGTCGACATGGACCATTTCATGACATTGGGCAAGGGACACTTTATAGTTAACACGTAACACGGGTTGGGATACTAGTACGGGAGGTGCAGAGCAAATATACATGATAGATACCTCAGGATTTTATACTTGATAGAAACCTGGCAATGTGATACCTTAGTTTATCTTGATACAGTAGTTCATCCTGTTATCTTGGTCTAGCTTATCTATCTTGTCATCATTCTTATGTTTACTTTCAGTTTATGCATGTCATGTTACCTTTACCTGTTTTTATGCTGGAAGTAGATAGGACTTACCAGTCTTTATGACTGACCCCGTTTTCTTTCGCCTCTTTGTCTTCCGTTCCCCCTTGGTTTTCAGGAAGGAAATGCTGTTATTTAGTTTGGACCTCTTATGCTTGAATGTCATCATGTATAGCTTGGTCTTCTCTTGGCTATGGCTGCTTCACCGCTTTATTTTGGGGAATAATTTATGAAAAGGTTTTATGCTTCTCTACTATTGCAAGACAGGTTTTGATGTATTCTGATGTAAAAGGCTTTAGACCTTATTTTATAAGGAAATGAAATTTGTTTTACTTCCGCTGTTTTATATATGTTCTGTCTTGTAATATTTCTGTGCATGTTTACCTCGATAATGCTTCACCAAACCTAGTGCATTCCCTTTGTGAGTGACCCTAGCGGAGGTGGGGTACTACAAAACTAATGTCGTCTTGAATTAAGCCAAATAAAGAAGTTTGAGCAATAAGAGAAGCACTTTGATGCCACTCGTTGGCTAATATCTTCATTTTTCAGAGATGAAGATAACAATCTTTCTAAGGCACCACCGAAAAAGGAAGATGAAAACTAGGAGGTAATCAAGAAGGATCCTATCTTTGGACAAGACGAATGGGTTGAACTCCCAAGAAGTGTTTAATTGTTTGGTATGATTTGACTAGTTTGATTTGTTTGAACTTATGTATTGATTGGTTTGATTTTCTTAATTTGAAACATGTATATTGTTAGACCAAAAAATGGCACTAACATCCAAATGCAGATCACAAATCACAGCATGCAAAAAATGATAAATAAAAGGAGACACACGAAGTTTTTATAGTGGTTCGATATAGATGTAGCCTACGTCCACTTTATGATCTTATTGTTATACTGACATATTACAAGAATCAGTTACATGCAGAAACATAATTCTTGTGTTAATTGGGATTATAAGAGGAGAATTTAGATGTAGAAAGATGCAAAATCCTTGCACTCGGCAATGGCAGAGACTGTGGAGATGTAGGAGAAAGTCCCAGCCCAAAAGTCCCTTCAAAATTCCATGTAGAGGTATATTTGTAGCTGTAGGAGAGCGTCTAGGAGGAGCGGTTCTTGACTCACACGTGGAACCCGATCCGGGATGGTAGGAGCAGGAATAGCCTTTGGAATAGGTCAAGATCTACATGTGCAGCAGCAGATCCTGGTCGCGGTCCGTGGTCATGGGGTCGTGGTCCACGAGTGCAGAGCAGATCGTGGGCGAGCCAATGTGGGTAAGCCGGTTTGTGGGAGAACTGAGTGGGGCGAGAGGAGTCTAGAGTAAGCCAAAGAAGGTCCCACGAGCCGAGGAGGGGCGAGCCGATGCCACGGCCAGAGTTTTTGATGCTAGTTTACACCCGTTCACGGAAATGGGCGTAACTTCCAAACCGTAAGCCCGATTGAGCCAAACGAAAGCTCTTCCTGAAGCTAATTCATAGGGCTACAAGATTTATGTTGCAACGCACCGTATGTGTTGTTTTCGGCCCCAAAAGAGGTCGTATGATAGGAGTTTCAGGCCTGTTTATGTTGATGTTGCGATTTCGACCATATCACTTTATGTCTGCGGACATTGTTTCCACCGCTTGAGCATGTTATCATACAGGAATTCCATGTATGACACCTTTGACCAAAAAGTGTGTCAACAAGTTTCCCCCCAGAACATATCTTGCTGGTTGAAGGAAGATGTGTTCTGGATAATCTGTGAAATCCATAATCCGTACTTGCGAAAAGATAAGACAAACAATGCAAAAATAGTTCCGAGACGGCGTTATCGGAGTAAGACAACCAAGAAAGTGCTATAGGGTTCCAAGACGGCCTTACCAAGACAAGACGACCAAGAAAATGCTAATGAAGTTCCAAGATGGCCTTATTGGGGTAAGACGACCAAGGAAATGCTAATGCGGCTTGTTTATACTGAACGGATCCAGTTCGGAGCCAGAGCTCATGCTTATTACTAATTCATGAAAATGCAGTGGTCGTTATCCGGACATGATTAGAGACCACAAGCCGATTTCGTGCATGTGGGTTGGTGTGGCCACTTTTATAACATGCAGAGAAAAAAAAGTAGGGAGAGAAGTCGCCTAAAAGCCTAAAAACATGAACTGTGGACCAAAGTCCGACAAACTGAAGAGATCCACCGAGTGGAATCAGTTAATGATAATCCCGCGATTGCTCGATCCCGTTCCCTCTCCGGGGAATAGGTGGTGGCAACGTAGGTGTAGGCGCTGTTGGTTGAGTTATATACTTGGGTAGCTCTCCTCGTCTGACCCGGTCCTCAATAAGGTCTCGCAAACGTCTGCAGTCACTAGTGTTATGACCGTCTATGTCATGAAATATGCAATGTCTTCCGAAGTTGCGCTATGCTAGCGTTGGATCCCTCTTGGGAGGCCTTAAATAGGAGGCAACACCCCCTGTATCCATGTAAATGTTGCCCAGAGTGTCATTCAATTCAGTGTATTGTTGTATCTGGACCCTCTCCGGGGTGGAGCATTACGATCATTTGTAGCAGGGGTCTTTCCTTTACCCTTGTCATTGCCTTTTCTGAATCAGACGGTGCTCCATCTTTAAGCATGGTGACGTTGACAATATCTTTCTTGGATTTTTCGTCTTCCTCACGCAGAAATTTATCTGCTTTAAAGTAGAATTAACCGAGATCTCGCGGTGGGTCCCGGTACAAAGAGGTTTTGAACTCCGATGTATCCAGACCACCGAAAACTGCCGCCATCAATACCATAGATGGTTCCGGTCTATCTACAGATACTACTATGGCATTGAATCTTTCCATGAATGAGCGCAGAGTTTCTCCAGACCTCTGCTTGATTGAAGTGAGGGACATGACATTCTTGGGTCATGCAATGTGGATCCGAAATTGTTCGATGAAGCGAGCGACCAACATGTTCCAACTGTTGATTGATTCCGGAGCTAGCCGTCGAATCCACATAGCAGCTATAACATTCATAAAGAGAGGAAAGCACTTTGCCATGACATTTTACGATGCCAATTGAAATTGCATACGCCATTTGTAGCGCATCAGATGCACGGTAGGATCGTTCGTACCATTTTTTAATTGTAAAATTTCTTTTCCAAACCGTTTCACTTTCCTATAAAAATTAAAAATGATAAAAGTTCCTTTTTTTTTTTTAAAAACAACGTTTTCCAAGAACTACAAAAACGTATTTTGCGGAACCTTAAACTATTCAAGTCACATGTTGGCAAAGAAGGAAGTCAGTTGCGCAGAAATGCAAAAACTAAAATCAAACACAAAAGACCAAAATAAATTTTAGCTTTAACAAGGAGCGACTATTTATTTACATACCCGTGACGTAGAACCGGTCCTTTACTAAAATTTATCCAACACCAAATACTATTCTTTCCAAGTCCAAGACAAGTGCTAGCTTAAAAATGGGATTTCATTCAAATAAATATGTGTGAATGACACAAACATTTTCAAACATAGAAATCCCGTTGACTAAAGTCGTGCGATTTACAATACTAGCAGTTACTACACTACAACAACAAAGATAAAGAAAATGATGGAAAGGAAAACACACGATACAAGATACAACATGCGCAAGGTATATACTAACGACTATCAAATGTAGGCTAGTCGAGCTCCACGGCTGGAACTCGGTCTATTACCACTCCCGTGCCAGGAACGTAGTATGGCCGAGATGCAACCAATATCATGCGCCTGTCGGTGCTGCTCCTTGCGAATATCTCGGAAATTGGCTTGGATGTTGCGGAGAGCGGCGAGCTCGGGGCTCTGCTGGCCAGGCTGCTGGGGCTGATCAGGCTGTAGAGATGGACTAGGCAGGGCGAGAACAGGAGCATCGGGCAGTTGAATGCCCATCTTACGTAGAGTGGCGCGGCTAATGGCGGTCGGTGCCTTGTTAACCGCTGTCTCCTCAGAAAGTCCTACCTGACAATGTCGAAAGACACGGGTGAGAAGGTGGCTATAAGGAAAGTGGCTCCATGGGGTGCCAATGAAGGGATCATGAAGATGAATCATAAGCACGCGTGCCCAATTGGTGGCTATACCGCCAGGAATATTATAAGTAGCGCGACGAACAAAAGGATAAATGCGCTCCAAATTTCCTGTCTTTGGGACGATGTTGTGCTGCATGATGCGCACAACTACTTGGGTGATGGGTCACAGATTGGGGATGATCCAGGCTTTGGGGACTTCAAGGAAGATACACTAAAGGATCTGAGGTCCTCCATCTCGATAGCATCATGCTCGGCTCCGACTGCCGAGAAGCCCAAAATCTGAGCTAAGTCGTCATCGGTAAACTCGACGCAGGTGCCCACGACCTCAGATCGGATGACGCAAGACTCGTCATCGATGCCTGCATCCATCTGGGAAACAAACAGATGTATGATGCCAGATACAGGTCACGCCCAAAGTGTCGAAGCATAGGATCTGTTTTAGGCCCGCGGAAACAAAAAGCTCCTCCAAACCAAAAGCAGCGAAGTCGGCAAACTTCATCAGTCGACCAACATGAAACTCATAATTGGTCGTGGCCAAGTAGCGCTTAATCTTCTCTTCATCGGGGTCTAACCATGCGGCTTCCTGAGGCCAGAGTGTTGGGTGGTGACACTGCGAGCAGGTACCATGGAGGAATCGGCAAATTGGGCAAAGGAAATTACAAATCCGGAGTACAATTGGATAGAGATTTGCACGAGAAGGATTTTGGTGGTAATCAGGGATGAAAAGGAGCAGAGGTTGCTCGGATTGGAGCTTGGGAATGGAGGTGGGTTTGGTGAAAATGGGTTTTGGGAAAGGAGAAGTAGGCTGTAATGATATGCATATCGTTTCAGCTAAATCGAGCAGGGTTCGGGCCACTTCCCCTTAAGGGGAGCGGTCGACCTGGCCTGGTCGACCGCTAGCCCCTTAAAGGGCGTGGTACGAACCTCGGCCCAATGACCCATATATATTATATAAAAAACAAAAATAAAATTCTTATTACGTCGAAACAACTTTCGATCCCAACCGAAATTCTCATATCGATTTCCACCATTCGTCTAGTTGAGATTTTTTTTAAAGCCTTTTCCCTGCCTCCAAAAGGTTGTGATCACCGAATGACGAACTCAAAATAGGAAATCGACTAGAAATGTGAAATAAAATTAAAACGGATTCCCCCTTTATTAGTGACATAAAACAAAAAGATTTGAAATTTAATACCCAAAAATAAGGACAAAGGATTTTCCTTAGCCTTTTCGAAGAAAAATTTAAAACTTTTCCAAAAATGGAATTTATTATAAACTAACGGTTTCATATTTATAAACCCATATTATTATTATTATTTCAGTTTATATTATAAATTGAAAAACCTTTTTGTGTTCAAAATGTTGGAGCTTTAAAATCCCAATGATTAATTGTGATAATTTCAATAAAGTATCCAATGTATATAGGGAGAGGGATACTAAAAATCACAAGGAATAAATATTTATTATTCTTAAGTTCAGTGGCACATTCCTTGTCATTTCTAATTAGTTCCTTCCAACCAATCGAATTATATTTAGTTAATTTACACTAGCCCTAATAATTTTTGAAACACGAGTAGATTAAATTTCAAAACCACATCTTTATAAAACTAGGCCTTTGCAAAACCATTTTCTGAAACCATATTTCAAAACTTTCAAAACTCACTTTTATTTTTCCAAATTGTTTTAAAAATAAAATTTCCTCGAATACAAGGCCAAGAACTTAATTGAATACTTTCGACAAAAGTAGATTCGGAATTTCAACGAAGTATCAAATGGATATACCTTGTAATTATATTTTCGAAATGGATACGACATACTTATGTGAAATTTTCCTGTTTTGGATCGAGTAATGGTATTAACTAGAACTACCAACGAAATCAAAAACCAGTAATCGCGACTATCTCAGTTATAGCTAGATTTTATTTTATTATTATTATTCCAGTCTCCAAACTCGAATCGTCGGAATCCACCATATGCTGTCCTCATGCTCTTCGCGACGAGATTGCCAACCTACTGTGGGGTAAGACGGAATTGGCTAGAAACTCGAACTCAACATTTAGTCGTTTAAAGCCCATTTTATAAAATTAGTCCCACGACTAATTCATAGTCAAAATAAATTTAAGCCGAGTAAGAAAGTCAAAGAAAAATAAAAAAGAAAATACAATTACGTTCTCTTACGAGTCCTAAATTAACTAATTCCTCTGGTCGTCTATCCTAGGCTCCAATACTAAATGCAACACTCCACACTTTTCTGTGTTCAAATTTCGACAAAAATCGAAACTTGCACATCCAAGCATGGACTGTGTAAATCTGGTACCCGCAAATAAATGAGCATGATCATAATCAGAGTACGATAAGGTAAGTCACAGCAGAAGCAAAATAGGATAGACTAGTATTAACTCAAGCAATTACCATTTTAAAGTAAGTCACTTTGCCAATACCGAGCATGAGAGAGAACGAGAACCTAAAGCCAAACTTAACACCTATCAGGACCCGACCTTCTCTAGAAAACCTAGGTGGTTGTAATGAGGAGGTGGTTAGAACAATAAGATTCTGGTGAACAGGAAATGTACAACATAGATTATAATACAAAGACGTATCCCGTTTGGTTCAACCCAAGATGTATGCCTACCAAGTTAGTGATTCTAGCCCAACCTTGTAGATATAATTACACATGACTCTAACTACCATTCCCAAGGTAGACTTCCCAAAATATGATAATCGAGATAGAATGTTTACGTATATATTTATGAAGTCTTTATACCAGAACATGGCTGGTGTAATAACCCGGAAAATACGGACCAATTTAAAATTTTTAAATTGGTCATTTCAAAGGAATTTGAACAATTGAAATAGAATATTTCAATAAAATAGTGAATTAGAAATAGTGAGTCAGTTTGAAAATTTGAATTCAAGCTTTGACTGACTGTGCAGGGTGGAAAATGTAACGGATTTTAGCGAAACCAAAAATATTTAAATCTGTTAGTCAATACCTTTCTAACGAATCTGAAAAATCGAAGTTTCATAACGGGAATCAAAAGTTATGGCCGAATGAATGTTCAGAATGGTCGCTATATAGAATATATAGCCCTGGAAAATTGATATTTTTCATACGACCTCGGAATTCGACGAAACCACTTTTGCTGGGTCCGGGATGTCAAACTATTGCTAGGTTTCAAATTTCATAATTTTTGAAGCTAGTATGTGAGCGTGGCAAAAGAAAATGTGTTTGGTCAATTTCTGTTAAATTGGATCGACCAGAAAATGGCCATTTTTCAAACGATCTCAGAATTTGTCGAAACTAGTTTTGTTGGGACCGTAGCGTCAAAACATAGCTAGATTTATTTTTCTGGAATTTTTCGAATCAGTTTGTGGCCCTGGCAAATTGAAATGTGCGTTCAGAGTTAAAAATTAAATGTTTTATACTTTAATTTGAAAAATAACTGACTGTAACAGTCGAATTGGCCTACGAAACATATCCCATTGTGTATGGGATGGGGGTATTTAGCTAAGGGCGACAGTCGTTGGGTTTGAAAAGGAGTTCGTTTGAGAAAACACTATTTAAAAATTTATTAAAACCATCGACCAATCATATTTCTCCATTCATTATTTAAAAAAAAAAACCTCGCTCTCTATCTCGACCGACGGCGAAAAACCGTTCGAACCTTCCAGGCCCGATCGCCGCCGCCTTAGCCACCTACAGCCTCCGCCACCACCGCCACTCGCCTCGTCTCCGTCCCCTCTTCAAATCCGACCCCACCATGACCCCGATCGACGCCTACTCCGCCTGAATCGAGGCCAGAAAGCCCGCCACTTCCCAGCGCCGCCGCCGACGATCCCGACCACCGAACGCCACCAAACCACCGCCGATAGGTAGCCCTTTCCTCCCTCTTCCACGTCCAACCCGCCGATCATCCCCTCGTGCCTCGGTTCTCGCGAAAACCGCAAACCTAGTTTTGAACCATCGTGAAAGGTGAGTTCTTTTTGATGTTTACACTTTGAAAAATCATATCTTTTTAGTGTGTTGACGAAATTCGATGAAACAGGAAACATCACGACCGCAAGGAAGCTCTCTACACTCTAGAAGAAGCCGCAGATTTTTCTGACATCGTATCTATTTTTAGCGAAGCAACAAACCAATGTGAGAAATCTAAATTAAATAAATTTGAATGGAAAATGTCGTGTATAAATTATATTAGCGAAATATAAATTACACACGTGTTGTATACCTCATGTACATGCGTAGTGTAAGCTATATAAGCGAAGTATGAATTATACATGCATAGAATAATTGATATATGTGTTGAAATGCAAGTGAAATATAGTAATTATATATATATATATATATATATATATATATATACACACACACACACACACACTCCCCTCGTCCACAAACCATGGACGATATTTATTGTTGTGAATCGGTGTGAAATATTGGATGAAAAATACGAATGGTTGAATAGTTGTTTGTGGTTGATATTGTTTGGTTGTGGTTGAAAAATACCCATTGGTGATTGAAATGAATTGGAAATATTTGTGGAAATAAAAATAAACATGCCGCCTGCGTGCGAATTAGATGCATGAATCCCCATTGTCAAAAACCGCGAGGTTTTAAGGTAGAGCGAGGAGCCGTACTAGGGACGGTGCCGGTTTTAACTACCCTGCCGTTATGCTATCGAAATTTTGAATAATATTCATGTGTTAGAATTATTTTCATATGTTGAAATTATCTTCATGCGTTGAAATTAAAGTCATATGTTGAAACTATATCCATGTGTGCAAATGTTCATGTGTTGAAAAGTGATGTGTAAAAATTAAATTCATTTGTGAATGAATGAAGTGTTTAAACAATAAAAATCACATTTTTATAATATATATGAAGTATGAAAAATATTCTCCTTATATATAAATAGTTTTAACAATAAAAATTCTATCTTTCTTATATGAACAACATAAATAAAATATCCATGTATGGAAATGCTCACGTGTTGAGAAGTGTGTGTAGTGGAAATGTTCATGTGTTGAATAAAAAGATCGAACAATAAAAATTACATTTTTATTGAAACTATGAAGTGTTGAAAACATCCATTTGTCGAATAAATATTTTAAATGATAAAAATATCATTTTTATCATATATTTGATACGCTAGAGATATGCGGACGTTGAAATAAATATTTGTGAATGAAATATTATTTTTAACATGCATAGGAACTAAATAAAATAGTCATGTGTTGAAATCTATTTTAGTTCGCCAAATGATCATCTTTGAAAAGTGAAGTGTTAAAAATAGCCACTTGTTCAAATAAATGTGCATGAGTTGAAATATACATTAATTAGCTAATGATATGATTTTAGCCTATGCGTGCAACATTAGAATGAATGGTGTTTTTAAACCAAAGTAAATCAAATATGAATTTGAATGGTAAATGATAAGTGATAAAAACTGTATATATGTACATGCTTATCTATTGAACAGGTTATGGCAAAGGGGCTAGAGAAGAGGAATAAAATTTTTTGCCCGACAAATAGGTACACATTTACTGTTTTGTTTGGGTGATGATTTTATGAGCCTGTTGGCTAGCCGCTTGGCTTTTTCTTTTTCTTTTTGACATGAGACGCCCGTGTGGCTATTTGGGAATTTTCCCAGCCCCTCCCGTACAAAGGAGGTTATGGCGAAATTTCCCAAAATTTAAAGGCGTTAGTGAAATAATTGAAGTGGAAACGATATAGGAATTTTTGAATGAACTATATTTATATAAATATATAAATATAAATAAAATTAAAACGAAACGTGGCCGTGCAGTTCATGTTTTGAAACCGTGATTTCAAATGACTAGTGCGGGAAATCCGACCATTGGATTTTCCCAAAACCCCAACCGTTGGGTTCGCCTTGGAAATATCTTTCCAACGGCACTAACTTTGTGAAGATCCGACGGTTGAATTGTCTGGAATGTTTAATTCAAATCTGAAGAAAAACAGCGGCAGAAACGATTTTTTTTTTATATATAAATATAATTAAATTAAATCGAATAACGACGCTGCAGTTCGTAAATTGAAATCGTAATTTCAAATGGCTAGTGTGGAAGATCCGACCATCGGATTTTCCTAAAACCGAAACCGTTGGATTCGTTTTGAAATGACCTTCCTAATGATATAAAATTTGTGAAGATCCAACGGTTAGATTTTCAGATATGTGTAAAACAAAATTAGTGAAAAGCAGCGCCAGGTGCATCGACATGACCTGAAACGTCGTTTAATTAAATTTGGCCGTTTTAAAATAAATAAAAATGGCGATATATCGTTATGAAATACTACAGACGATATAGAGTGAAAATAATCCCATTTTGTTGTGTTTGCTTGATTTGTGATGGTTGAATGTATTTAACATGAAAATTATAACTAAAGGACTGAAATGTGAATGTTGAATAGTCCAACCATGTGACAAATTGATTTGAAAATCTAAATATACGTGGATTATTTGAAAAGGCCGAGTTCATCTCATTTCAAATAATCGATCGACGTTGAGATGTCGAAGAGTCGAAGACGGTTGAAGACCGACGATCTTCACATTGGATGGATGGGCGCTACTGATGCTCGTGATTGGAGTAGCTACCATGAAGGAACTGAAGTAGTAGCCATCCAAACATACTGTTGATTGTACGGATATGCGAGGAATTGGTGCCTTCGGTTTCGTTCAGACCCAGAACGGACTTGTAAATGGACTGTGTGTCTGACATTGGATTTTGTTCTGTGTTGATTGATCTCTGTTAAATATATATCTGTTTGGCGGCGGAGAATTTATTCTCTTGCTTAACCCCCTTCTTTGAGACGTACGAGCTCAGAGGTTATGTATTGACAGAAATCAGTCGCATGGAGTGGATTGCCTATGTGGCACGCCTGAGTGGCATATGATCAAGGCTTCTGTTGCAAAGCAAAGTCTTGTGGTTGATGATCAAAGCATGGTATGTGTGACGTAGCTTTTTGTATAACATGAATTCGTGAGCCTCACTGTAATAACCCGGAAATTCTGAACCAGTTTAAAATTTGTATTTTGGCAATTTTAATGAATTCTGAATATTTAAAATAGATTATTTTAAATAAAATCGACGAAAATTTATTTTGAATATATTTAGAATGTATATATTATATACGTCGTCATTAGAATATATAATATTTATATATAATTATAAATAGAATTGAAAATGGCGCGGTAGTTCGATAATTCGATTTCAAACTTCAATTGAACGTACCGGGTGCAAAACAATCCGGATTTTAGTGAAACCAAAAACATTAGGATCTAATTGATAATACCTTTCCAACGAATCCGAAAAATTCAAATTTCATAGCGGGGATCAAAAGATATGTTCAGTTGAAAATTCTGAATAGTCGCTATGGAATTCAGGCCCTTAAAAATAGACATTTTGCAAACGACCTCGGATTTCGACGAAACCACTTTTGTTGGGTCCGTGATGTTAAATTATTGCTAGATTCCAAATTTCATAATTTTTCGAATCAATATGAGAGCGTGGCAAAGGAAAACGCGTTTGACCAGTTTCAGTTGATTTTAATCGACTGGAAAATGACCATTTTTCAAACGGTCTCAGAATTCGACGAAACTAGTTTTGTTAGGACCGTATCGTCAATACGAGGCTAGAAAATATTTTTCTGGAATTTTTCTAGTTAGTATGTGACCCCGGTAATTTTAAATGTACGTTTAAAATTCAATATAGTGATTTAAATGTAAATTCAACGGAAACTAATCGAAACGATCAAATCAGCTTGCGATACATATCCCATTGTGTTCGGAATGGGGGTAAAACGCTATGGGCGACAGGCGGTGGGCCTCGTTTAGAGGTCGTATGTAAAAGTCAATAATTTGGTAATTAAAATAATAAAAGAAAATTTTTCTCATTCCTCCCCCCTTAACTTCTCTCTGGCCCCCCCATCTCATTCGTTCATAACAGAAAAAAAAAAAGAAAAATCAAATCGCTCCACCAGCGGCGGGATCGGCCACCGCTCCGACCTTCCCCCTCCCCCTCGCTCGCGCCGTCCCCGTCAACGCCCCCCCTCTCGCACCTCCACTTCTCCTCCTCGCCGAACCCACATCGAACCCCACCCAAACCCGAACCCGCAAAACCCCCCCTCGCGATCCACCGCCGCCACAGCCGCCCCCCTTCCACCGATCCTCCTCCTGCCGCCGAGCCTGGCCATCACCCCCCCTGTAAGTTTAATTTTAGTTTTTATTTTCTTTATTTTCTTTATTGTCTATTATTTAATTTACATTCATATGATAAACCTGCAAATTCAAGTCATAGGAAAATTAGGTTTTTACTTAAAAGGTTTGATTTTTTTTTAAACAAAGTTTTGATTTTTTAATTTAGAGGAAAGAATATAATTTTTATATACGTATGAAGAATAAAAATATGATTTTTATATTTTTTAAAGTAATAAAAATATGACTTTTATATTTTTAAAGTATTAAAAATATAATCTTTACTATATAGAAGTGGTAAAAATATGATTTTTGTTTATGTAGAGAATTAAAAATATCACCTTTATATATGTAGCAAAATAAAATTGTGATTTTTATAAAGGTGAAGTCTATATTTTTGAAAAGGCGAAATCTATATTTTTTTGAAATAGAATAAAGCGTCTATCTTTATATATGAAGTAGAAGTAAAAATTCGATTTTTATATATTGAATAGCAAAGTAAAAATTCGATTTTTATATATTGAATAACAAAGTAAAAATTCGATTTTTATATATTGAATAGCAAAGTAAAAATTCGATTTTTATATATTGAATAGCAAAGTAAAAATTCGATTTTTATATATTGAATAGCGAAGTAAAAATTCGATTTTTATATATTGAATAGCGAAGTAAAAATTCGATTTTTATATATTGAATAGCGAAGAAAAAATTCGATTTTTAAATGTATGAAGTGATTATAAAAATATGATTTTCAAATTGAAAGTGAACAAATAAAAATGTGATTTTTTATTTTAAAGACACCAAATATAAAAATGTGTGATTTTTATATATGTAGTGGATACGGGCAACGAAGGTGACGAAGATGCGATAACGACAAAGATTTCTAACAATGAAGTGTCGTGGAGTTGGATAGCTATTGGTGAGAACTTCTCACTCTTCAACTTCTTTTTCTAGATATATATATATATATATATATATATATATATATATATATACTAGGATGCAGACGGTGCTTAGTAGCACCCGACACAATCGTCCACAGACCATGGACTTGATTGTTTGGTTGCATGAATTAGTTGGATGATTTGATTTGAATTTGGTTGTTTGGTAAATTTGATTGATGTGTGAATGGCGTGGGCCTTCACTAGACCGGGGATTAGGCTAGGCCTTGTCCCGTTTCTAGTATCGTGCCGTTATGTCGCCGAAATTTTCTAAAATATGTTAGAAAAATAAAAATATCATTTTCATTGTGTAAATGAACTGAATAAAATATTTTATCGTTAAAAATATAATTTTTAACGTGAAGTGAATAAAATAAATATTCATTTACAAACCGGACGGTTTGTTTATGTACACCTATTTGAAGGACGTTGATTGGGTCGATAAATTTTACACATCGCCCAACTGCACAAATAAATCTGTGTTTGATTGTTTGAAACCCCACACGGGTGTTGGGATGAAATTTGAAGTTCACTCATCCTGATTGATTAAATATGTCGATCGATTGATTGACAGGCTGTTATAAGCGTTAGATATCTATATTTGATGCTTATACAGTGTAGTGCACTTTGGTTGATGGTTGATTATTTTTCCATGCTATTATATACGTGTGATGTATGAAAATCCATATAATTAATATTATATGGTGATTGATTGGGCCTCATTCCAATTTAGAAAATAAAGAATAATATAAAATAAAGGTTCATGTGTTGACTGTACTCATCCGTTGAGATTAGTCATGTGTTGAACGAAATATTTTAATAACAAAATTTACATCTTTATCAATATAAAATAAAGGTTCATGTGTTGACTGTACTCATCCGTTGAGATTAGTCATGTGTTGAACGAAATATTTTAATAACAAAATTTACATCTTTATCAATATAAAATAAAGGTTCATGTGTTGACTGTACTCATCCGTTGAGATTAGTCATGTGTTGAACGAAATAATTTAACAAAAATAGTCACACGTGGACAGTACTCATTCGTTGAGATTAGTCGGGTGTTGACAAAAATAAATAATTATTTGTTGAATAGAATATTTGAAATAGAATATTTGAAAATAGAAATATATGAAGCCGTGTTGATTAGATTGACGCCATTTTGACGTGAACGATATTTATATCGATTTTATTCATTTTAAAATGAATATTGAAAAACGATTTCGAAATGAATTGAATTGAAAACGATTTCGAAATGAATTGAATTGAAAACGATTTCGAAATGAATTGAATAGAAAACGATTTCGAAATGAATTGAATTGAAAACGATTTCGAAATGAATTGAATAGAAAACGATTTCGAAATGAATTGAATAGAAAACGATTTCGAAATGAATTGAATAGATAACGAATTTGATTTCAATTGAATATAAAACGAATTTGATTTCAATTGAATATAAAATGATTTCGAAATGAATTGAATCGAATAGAAAACCAATTTGAATTGAATCGAATAGAAAACCAATTTGAATTGAATCGAATAGAAAACCAATTTGAATTGAATCGAATAGAAAACCAATTTGAATTGAATCGAATAGAAAACCAATTTGAATTGAATCGAATAGAAAACCAATTTGAATTGAATCGAATAGAAAACCAATTTGAATTGAATCGAATAGAAAACGACTTTGGAATTGAATTGAATTGAAAACGAATTCAAATTGAATTGAAAGCGAATTGAAATGAATTCAAATTGAATCGAAATTTGAATTGAATAGAAATGAATTTTAAAACGAATTTATAGAGAAGAACTCAATTTTGATTTGAATTGAAATGGAAGTTGAAATTGCTTTCGAAACGAATTTAAAACTATTTATATAATTCGTTTTAAATAGAAATCGATGAAATATATATTATATATATAATATATATAATATAATGGCCTGAATAGAACGCACCGCGCCGCGGCAGTTCTCAAATTTCGACCATTTATTTCAAACAGACATTACGGGAGATCCCACCGTCGGATTCTCCTAAAACCGGAACTGTTGGGTTCGTATCGAAAAGAGCTTTCTAACGAATATTAGAAATTCAAAATCTAACGGTTGGATTTGGAGATACATCCAAATCAAATTTGAAAAAGGTCGTTGTAAGTGCAGTTCGATGGCCGTTGTTGGATATCGACTGTACGGGCCTTGATAAAATTATTAAAAATATCAATAATTTGTGTAAAATCATAAGAAATGATTTGGGAAAAATTAGGGTGAAAAACTCCATATTTGAAAAGATAAAAATAGATTTTTATCGAAGTGAACTAGTTTGAACTCAATTTAAAACCCGGGTTTTTATTTTTAAATAAATAAATTAGATTTAAAAAGGGGTTTTAAATAATCAGAATTTCTAACATATAACGATTGGGTTTGAAATGGGTTTATCGTGAATGGTGTTTTAAATAACACTAGTTCTTTAACCCGATAATAAATAGAATGTGATTGGGTTTGTCGTGAACTGTGTTTTAAATAACATCTAGTTCTTTAACCCAGTAAAATGAATTCTAACGAATCTGCAATCAGATTGAAATGTGAATCTATAATCTAAATTATCAAATTTAGAAATGAGCGAGAATGGAGTATCGCCAGTTTTGCTCCAAAGCGATAGTTAAATCTTTAATTAGATTTGAACGTGAAATGGTAATTAATTTTACTGATAACACCATGGTGTTAGATATGGAGTATCACCAGTTTTGCTTCATGGGATGAATAGGTTGGGATTGGGAAATAAAATAAATAATTACTTCGGTGTGGTTCGCTAATCTCGACTAGTTTAGAAAACCATAATCTGGTTTGAAATGACATCAAAAGGAAGATTAAAGGATAAATTTGAAAGAATTTATCTTGGATAAAATTAATGGGAACCTTTCCCTAAAAATGTGATTTTGTGAATAAAAGAATATTCTGAGTTGGAATGAGGCGTATGTTGTGTTTGTGTAACATTCGTTTTAATATACGCGGGTTGTTCGGAAAGTCCGGGTTTATACCCATTCGGAATAACCGATTCGACGATATGTCGAAGATGAAGACGGTGGTTGAAGACCGGAAGTCTTCACATCGTTTGGATAATTACTGACGATCCTGATTGGGCAGTACACCCAAGAGGATGGAAACAATTGGTGGTCGTCCAGACGTACTTGGAGATGGATGGATATGCGAGGAAAGTGCCTCCGGTTTCGTTCAGACCCAGAACGGACTTGTAAATGGATTGTGTGTCTGACATTGGATTTTATTCTGTGTTGATTGATTTCTATTAAATATACATCTGTTTGGCGGCGGAGAATTTATTCTTTTGCTTAACGCCCTTCTCTGAGACGTAGGAGCTCAGAGGTTGTATATCGATGGACATCAGTCGCATGGCATGAATTGCCCGTGTGGCACGCTAAGATGCAATGATCAAGGCTTCTGTTGAAAAGAAAAGTCTTGTGGTTGATGATCAAAGCACGCCTAAGTGGCAGCTTTGTGTATAACGTGAATTCGCGAGCCTCACACCTCGGTATGAGTTAAAAACGGGATACGGACTGCAGGGAGAGCACGACGTTTCTTTCTAGCTTTGGTGGTGTCAGCGACTTACCAGCCCTGACATTTATATACTTTTCACCTATGTGGTTGTTGGAATGCGAGGCGCCTCGATTTTAGGTCTGTATGGACCGGGAAACGTGTGTTTAGGAATTGCCAATCCTCTAACGTAAGTGAGGACCGGCCCTGAAGCATCCAAGGGTTGCCCAGAGTGCGTAGCCCTGAGGCATTTGCTAGAGTGTCTCGAACGCGGAGAGGAGCTTGCCCCTTGCCTCGACTCATGACGGAATCCAATTTCCAATACAAGATATTTCGGTTTTAATTGTAGAACTAGTATGGTGACATAGTAGATGGTAGCTATGCCGCCTATGATTGATATTTATGATTGAAATGTTTTGACACTATACACTTATTATAGTATCAAATGATTTGTTTTAAACGTATCAAGCATGCTTTGGCTGTTATAAGGGAAAACCCTATCCCCCGGCTTGCGTTGCATTGTGTGATAGGACCTGGGTCTTATAACAACTTCATTTTTCTTTATTTAGCATTGCGCTGTTGTTTTATGCACTGGTATTCTTGGGAGGAAACCCGTTCCGTGTTATACGGCATGGTCCCTTGAATTACTCTCTTTTAAAGTAAAGCTTTAAATAACTGTTTTAGTTCTCACACCAGTCACATGGCTGACCTGGAGTTTATTGTTTTAACCTAAACTCTGGGTGCCCTCATTTTCCGCACGGGCAGCTAGTAGTTTTGGTTTTGCAGATTTATATTCACAGGATCCTGGTTTACAGCTGGAATGATATCCGGAAAGCTCTGTATCCGTATATCACCTTCAGTTGTGCTTTGTATTATTTTCCGCTGCTATGTAATTTATCGTAATCTCTGATATTTATCGAATGTATATTTATTCATTTATACTCTGTATATTCTTGTATCTGATGGAATTGTTGTAATAGCAATGAAATGTTCTTCTGTTTGTGTTCTGGTTTGTCCTATTCTCAAAACGATCAGGAGTTTCGAACGGTCTAGATCGGTTTAACGACTGATTAGGATCGAGCGAAAATCCTTGTCGTCACATTTGGTACCTCGGTATGAGTCAAAAACGGGAGAGTGACTGAAAGGAGAGCACGACGTTTCTTTCTAGCTAAGGTGGTGTCAGTGACCTACCAGCCCTGATATTATATATACTTTTCACCTGTGTGGTTGTTGGAATACGAGGCGCCTCGATATAGGTCTGTAAGGACCGGGAAACGTGTGTTCAGGAATAACTAATCCTCAAAAGTAAGAGAGGACCGGCCCTGAAGATCCAAGGATCATAGTGGGGTCCTGGGACATTTGCTAGAGTGTCTCGAATCGGAGAGGAGCTTGCCCCTTGCCTCGACTCATGAAGGAATCCAATTTCCAATACGAAATATGCGAATGTGATTGTATTACTAGTATGGCGACATGATATATGGTACCCATGCCGTCTAGGATTGATATTTATGATTGAATTTGCTTTTGAAACATATATGCACTAGTAATAATATCAAACACCTTTGTCTTATACGTATGAAGCATTTTTGGCCATCATAAGGTAAAACTCTATCCTCCGGCTTGCGTTGCATTGTGTGATGGGACCTGAGTCTTATAATGGCTTCATTTTATAAAAACATTGCGTTGATTTAATCATTTACTTTATTTCATGCACTAGCACTCATTGGAGTAAACCCGTTCCGCGAAAGTGGCGTGGTCCTTTGATTTGCCTTATTATTGTTGTTAATAAGTTAAGTAGATTTCTCATACCAGTCCCATGACTGACTCGTAGTTTGTTTCACCTTGCAAACTCGGGTGCCCTCATTTTCACACGGGCAGCCTAGTTACAGGTTTCTGACGCACTTTTGGCTCATGGCGAGGCTTGACTACACCGTGCTGACTTGGATTTTCTCCGCCATTATTGTATCTATATTATGATTCCGCCATTGGCGATGTAGACTGATATTTATTTTGTGTACTCTTTATGTATGATTCCGCCTAAGGCGATGGTGACTGATTATGTATCATTATGCACTATGTAGTATCCTGTACTGTTCTTCTCTGATGTGATGATATCTATATGATTCCGCTGTCATATGTGTGTAAATTATTCTATTTTCTGTTTATGCTATTATCTGTGATCTGCTAATGACGATTAATGTGTTATATTCCAATGATTATCCTTAACACCGTGTCATGGGGTTTTGGGATCGTCACAGCTAGTATCAGAGCTTTGGTTAACCTTAGTTCTGGAGTCTAACACATTAAACACTTCGTCAAAATAGAATCAGTAGTATTCTAAGGCGAGTCGGTCATTAGAGATAGGACTAGTAAAGTCCTAGAATGAGACGAGCAGAATAGCAAAAACAATTCGATCAGTCCATCGTTATCTTTTCGTAAATTTTCTGCTTAATCATGAAATAAACTATCATTTCTGTTAGCTGACTATTTTCTTGCTTATACAGAATTTGACAAATGGCTACCAGAGCAGCCGCCACTAGAGGAGGCCGTGCCGGCCGAGGCCGAGGAAGGGGAGAAGCCCCAGTTCAAGAAGGACCTTTGATACAACCTCCGGCAGCTCAATACTTCGAGCTTGACCGTGTAGCTAAGAGAAATAAGAACTTAGGAGGCAAGACCTTCTCGGGAACTGGCACCGTAATAGAGGCCCTTGCATGGCTCAAAACATGCGAGAAAATTCTTGAAGGCCTAAGGCTTGGAGACGAAGATAAAAGCTATTATGGGCGCCTGGCTTATGCAGGAACAAGCTGAACTATGGTGGGAATCTCTCACCGCCGGGAATAGAGAAGCTGGAAGAACATTGGATGGATTCAAAGAACTCTTCAAGGAGAAATATGTCCCAGAACAAGCTCTAGAACGAATGCACGATGATTTCGCCAACCTCCAGCAGGGGGATCTTTCCGTGCAGGATTATCTGAATAAATTTACACTGTTGTCGCCCTATGCTCCGGAGCTCGTCGCCACTGCAAAGTCCAAAAATAAGAGGTTTATCCTTGGGCTAAGATGACAATATCATGATAGGGCCATGGCCCGTATCAAGCTGGAATTCAATGAATTGGTGGAAATGACATGCAACTACGAAGACCTTGATCAAAGGCATCTGGATCAGGATCGCGCTAAAAGCCAAGCCGGATATAAGCGCAAGCCTGCTGTAAATCAAGGCGAGTCAAGCCAAGCGGCATCTTCGAATCCACAAACCAGTAAGCCGCCAAGAGGAAACTGCTTTAACTGTGGCAAGCCGGGGCACTACTCAAATGTCTGCACAGCTCCGAGAAGGCAGAGAACCAATTCTCAAGGTTCGAGCCAAGGCTCCCAGAACCCTCGCTCGTGCTTCAACTGTCGCAAGACAGATCATCTTGTTAGTTACTGTCCTTTGCTGAAGAAGGCCACGGTAGCTCACGTCTATGACGGGTCGAGCCCGCCGGCTTCTTCCGATGGAGCAGGTAAACCTGATGTTTTGGGAGGTACCCTTACAATTAAAAATATTCCTGTTTCTGTATTGTTTGGCACGGGTGCATCACGTAGTTTTATTGCTAATAACACAATGCACAAATTAAAGTTAAAACAGAGAAAGCTTAAAGAATCGGTCGAAGTTCATAACCCGATAGGTGGTTCTATCACTCTCAGTTCATGTTGTAGAGTGCCAATCTCTTATTCTTCCTACAAATTTTCTTTCAATTTGATCATCATGGATTTTCCCGAATTCGATATCATTCTCGGGCTAGATTGGTTAACGAAATATGAAGCCGAAGTGAAGTGTGCAGAAAGAATCGTTAAAATTCGAACGAAGCTTGGACATATATATATACCATGTCATGGTTCGAATCTAAATAGAGAAGAATTTTGATCGGCATTAGAACTTATCCCCACTTCCATAGAAAAGATTCCGATTGTTAGAAACTATGCGGATGTGTTTGAAGAAGTTGAAAACTTACCTCCGCAAAGAGAAATAGAATTCGGAATCGATCTAATTCCCAATGCCAGACCAGTGGTACATCCAATTCGCAGAATGACTCCGAAGGAAAAAGAAGAATTAGGCGATCAAACTCGTCAATTGTTATGGAAGGGTCTAATCAGACCTAGTTTTTCTAATTGGGGTGCAGCTGTTGTGTTTGTCCCAAAGTCAGACGGTACTCTTCGATTATGCGTTGATTACCGAGACCTCAACAAACAGACGCTCAGAAACAAGTATCCATTACCCCGCATTGATGATTTGCTAGACCAATTGAATGGGGCGAAAGTATTTTCCCGAATGGACCTAGCTACAGGTTTTCACCAATTGAGAATAACAGAAGAGTGTGTTCCTTTGACAGCTTTCAGAGGTCCAGACATATTTTATGAATGGTTAGTAATACCGTTTGGGCTATGCAACGCTCCAGCATACTTTGTCGATCTAATGAATAGAGTGTTCAGGGGAGTTCTGAATAAATTTGTCCTCGTATTTATCGATGATACTTTAATCTACTCCAAATCAAAACCCGAGCATGAAAAACACTTAGAACAAGTATTGGAGATTCTAAGAAAGAACGTCTTCAAAGCCAAATTCTCTAAATGTGTCTTCTAGCAAGAAGAAGTCAAATTTCTTGGCCATGTCGTGTCAAAGAATGGAATATATGTTGACCCAAGCAAAATAACAGCGATTCAAGACTGGAAACAACCCACTACTCCCACAGAAGTTAGAAGTTTTATGGGGTTGGCTAGTTATTATCGAAAGTTCGTTAAGGATTTTTCGAAGATATCCGGTCCGTTAACGAAGCTCACGAAGAAACATGAGAAGTTCAAGTGAACTTCCGACTGTGAAGAAGCTTTCCAGGAATTGAAATCAAAACTGACCAC
This sequence comes from Allium sativum, assembly GCA_030737875.1. Lineage (NCBI taxonomy): Eukaryota > Viridiplantae > Streptophyta > Magnoliopsida > Asparagales > Amaryllidaceae > Allium > Allium sativum. Next base: position 255,603,634 of record CM060918.1, on the reverse strand, counting down.
TGCTCCAGTGTTAACTATTATTGATGGAAATCAGGATTTAACGGTTTGGACAGATGCTTCTATTAGAGGTCTTGGTGCAGTGTTAGTGCAGAGAGGCCAAGTAGTCGCCTATGCAAGCCGCCAACTGAAACCGCATGAGAAGAATTATGTGACTCATGATCTTGAGTTGCAAGCTATCATTTTTGCCTTGAAAATTTGGAGGCATTATTTATTGGGCGAGAAATTTATACTGTACACAGATCATCAATCATTGAAGTATTTATACACCCAGAAAGATCTGAATTTGAGACAGCAGCGTTGGCTAGAATTTCTTGCAGCGTATGATCTTGATATCCTGTATACGCCGGGGAAGGCTAACGTTGTAGCAGACGCGCTTAGTAGGAAAACCGCAATCGTTGCCCATCTTATAATTACCCCTAGCTTGATCGATAAGATATGTGCTCTCCAGAGGAATGATTATTTCATCCAAAGGATCAAAGGGAGAATCCAGAAGGGAGAGCCCTCAAGTTTTCAGGTAGATAAAGAAGAAGTTCTGAGACTAAATGGGAGAATATGTGTTCCCAACCTTCCTGAGCTCAAGAGAGAAGTGTTAGACGAATGCCATAAATCCAAATTTTGCATCCATCCTGGTGTGAGTAAAATGTACAACGATATCAAATGCACTTTCTGGTGGAAGGCAATGAAAAGGGATATTTCTTTGTATGTGAGCAGTTGCCCTACTTGTCAATTAGTCAAGAGCGACCAACATAAGCTAGCTGGATTGTTGCAAACGTTGGAAGTCCCAGGCTGGAAGTGGGAACAGATTTCCATGGATTTCATAGATGGCTTGCTGCGAACCAGGAAAGTTAATGACAGCATTTGGGTAATCGTAGATCGCTTCACGAAGACTGCCCATTTTATACCTGTCAGATCCAATAGAACCGCTCAAAGTCTAGCGCAGATATATTTCAAAGAAATCGTTAAGCTGCATGGAATTCCCGTCAGCATAGTCAGTGATAGAGACCCGATATTTACTAGCAAATTCTGGGAGGCTTTCCAGACAGAATTGGGAACAAAACTGAATATGAGCACCGCTTATCACCCTCAAACAGATGGCCAAACTGAGCGGGTGAATAGAATTCTAGAAGATTTATTGCGGGCTTGTATAATTGATTTTGGTGGGTCATGGGAAGATCATTTGCATTTGGCAGAATTATCATATAACAATAGCTATCAAGCAAGTTTGGGAATGTCACCATTTGAAGCATTATATGGCAGACCCTGCAGATCTCCAACATGTTGGGTAGAACCTGGCAACAGACTTGTGTTAGGACCCGATATGATTAGAGAAGCATTTGATAAAGTCGACTTCATCAAAAAGCGTTTGAGAACCGCCCAAAGCCGACAGAAAAGTTATGCAGATTCTAGAAGAAGAGATTTGACATTTGCTGTTGGCGATCATGTTTATTTGAAGGTTTCTCCGATGAGAGGAGTAATCAGATTTGGCAAAACTGGGAAGTTGGCACCGAGATTTATTGGTCCCTTTCCTATACTTGAACGAATTGGAACTCTTGCTTATAGGGTTCAATTACCAGATTGGTTGCCGGGAGTGCATGATGTATTTCACATATCTCAACTTAAAAGACATGTGCATGATCCAGATCTTGTTGTAGAAGAAGCAGCGCAACAGGATGTAGACATAACTCCAGAATTAACACTCAGAAGAGAGACATTAAAGATTGTTGTTAAAGAAACTAGAGAACTAAGAAGCAAAAAGGTTCATTTAGTTAAAGTGCAGTGGAGCAGTGATCCTAGAGACTGTACTTGGGAGACTGAGGAAAGCATTAAGCAAGCTTACCCCAAATGCAGAGTGGACATCTTTGACTAACTTCGGTGCAAGGTACCTTTACAGTACTTTGCATTTATATTTTGTTTCCTACTTTACTGTTGTTTCCTTTTCGAGGACGAAAAGTTTTAAGTGGGGGAGATTGTAATAACCCGGAAAAAACGGGCCAATTTAAAATTTTTAAATTGGTCATTTCAAAGGAATTTGAACAATTGAAATAGAATATTTCAATAAAATAGTGAATTAGAAATAGTGAGTCAGTTTGAAAATTTGAATTCAAGCTTTGACTGACTGTGCAGGGTGGAAAATACAACGGATTTTAGCGAAACCAAAAATATTTAAATCTGTTAGTCAATACCTTTCTAACGAATCTGAAAAATCGAAGTTTCATAACGGGAATCAAAAGTTATGGCCGAATGAATTTTCAGAATGGTCGCTATATAGAATATATAGCCCTGGAAAATTGATATTTTGTATACGACCTCGGAATTCGACGAAACCACTTTTGTTGGGTCCGGGATGTCAAACTATTGCTAGGTTTCAAATTTCATAATTTTTGAAGCAAGTATGTGAGCGTGGAAAAAGAAAATGTGTTTGGTCAATTTTTGTTAAATTGGATCGACCAGAAAATGGCCATTTTTCAAACGATCTCAGAATTCGTCGAAACTAGTTTTGTTGGGACCGTAGCATCAAAACATAGCTAGATTTATTTTTCTGGAATTTTTCGAATCAGTTTGTGGCCCTGGCAAATTGAAATGTGCGTTCAGAGTTAAAAATTAAATGTTTTATACTTTAATTTGAAAAATAACTGACTGTAACAATCGAATTGGCCTACGAAACATATCCCATTGTGTCCGGGATGGGGGTATTTAGCTAGGGGTGATAGTCGTTGGGTTTGAAAAGGAGTTCGTTTGAGAAAACACTATTTAAAAATTTATTAAAACCATCGACCAATCATATTTCTCCATTCATTATTTTAAAAATAAAAAAAATTAAAAACCCTCGCTCTCTATCTCGACCGACGGCGAAAAACCTGTTCGAACCTTCCAGGCCCGATCGCCGCCACCTACAGCCTCCGCCACCACCGCCGCTCGCCTCGTCTCCGTCCCCTCTTCAAATCCGACCCCACCACAACTCCGATCGACGCCTCCTCCGCCTGAGTCGAGGCCAGAAAGCCCGCCACTTCCCAGCGCCGCCGCCGACGATCCCGACCACCGAACGCCACCAAACCACCACCGATAGTAGCCCTTTCCTCCCTCTTCCACGTCCAACCCGCCGATCATCCCCTCGTGCCTCGGTTCTCGCGAAAACCGCAAACCTAGTTTTGAACCATCGTGAAAGGTGATTTCTTTTTTATGTTTACACTTTGAAAAATCATATCTTTTTAGTGTGTTGACGAAATTCGATGAAACAGGAAACATCACGACCGCAAGGAAGCTCTCTACACTCTAGAAGAAGCCGCGGATTTTTCTGACATCGTATCTACTTTTAGCGAAGCAACAAACCAATGTGAGAAATCTAAATTAAATAAATTTGAATGGAAAATGTCGTGTATAAATTATATTAGCGAAATATAAATTGCACACGTGTTGTATACCTCATGTACATGCGTAGTGTAAGCTATATAAGCGAAGTATGAATTATACATGCATAGAATAATTGATATATGTGTTGAAATGCAAGTGAAATATAGCAATTTTATATATATATATATATATATACTCCCCTCGTTCACAATCCATGGACGATATTTATTGTTGTGAATTGGTGTGAAATATTGGATGAAAAATACGAATGGTTGAATAGTTGTTTGTGGTTGATATTGTTTGGTTGTGGTTGAAAAATACCCATTGGTGATTGAAATGAATTGGAAATATTTGTGGAAATAAAAATAAACATGCCGCCTGCGTGCGAATTAGATGCATGAATCCCCATTGTCAAAAACCGCGAGGTTTAAAGGTAGAGCTAGGAGCCGTACTAGGGACGGTGCCAGTTTTAACTACCCTGCTGTTATGCTGTCGAAATTTTGAATAATATTCATGTGTTAGAATTATTTTCATATGTTGAAATTATCTTCATGCGTTGAAATTAAAGTCATATGTTGAAACTATATCCATGTGTGCAAATGTTCATGTGTTGAAAAGTGATGTGTAAAAATTAAATTCATTTGTGAATGAATGAAGTGTTTAAACAATAAAAATCACATTTTTATAATATATATGAAGTATGAAAAATATTCGCCTTATATATAAATAGTTTTAACAATAAAAATTCTATCTTTCTTATATGAACAACATAAATAAAATATCCATGTGTGGAAATGCTCACGTGTTGAGAAGTGTGTGTAGTGGAAATGTTCATGTGTTGAATAAAAAGAGAACAATAAAAATTACATTTTTATTGAAACTATGAAGTGTTGAAAACATCCATTTGTCGAATAAATATTTTAAATGATAAAAATATCATTTTTATCATAAATGTGATATGCTAGAGATATGCGGACGTTGAAATAAATATTTGTGAATGAAATATTATTTTTAACATGCATAGGAACTAAATAAAATAGTCATGTGTTGAAATCTATTTTAGTTCGCCAAATGATCATCTTTGAAAAGTGAAGTGTTAAAAATAGCCACTTGTTCAAATAAATGTGCATGAGTTGAAATACACATTAATTAGCTAATGATATGATTTTAGCCTATGCGTGCAACATTAGAATGAATGGTGTTTTTAAACCAAAGTAAATCAAATATGAAGTTGAATGGAAAATGATAAGTGATAAAAGCTGTATATATGTACATGCATATCTATTGAACACGTTATGGCAAATGGGCTAGAGAAGAGGAACAAAATTTTGTGCCCGACAAATAGGTACACATTTACTGTTTTGTTTGGGTGATGATTTTATGAGCCTGTTGGCTAGCCGCTTAGCTTTTTCTTTTTCTTTTTGACATGAGACGCCCGTGTGGCTATTTGGGAATTTTCCCAGCCCCTCCCGTACAAAGGAGGTTATGGCGAAATTTTCCAAAATTTAAAGGCGTTAGTGAAATAATTGAAGTGGAAACGATATAGGAATTTTTGAATGAACTATATATATATATATATACACACACACACACATATATATATATATATATATATATATATATATATTTGAAAACCCAGGAGAACCCGGCGGGCCGGTAAACTCCTGAGGAGGGTACAGTAAAGCCGTCCGCTAATCCAAGCCCCCATACCCCCTGGTAAATTTATGTAGGATGGGGAAGCGCATGGTAGGAATCGAACCATCGACCTTTTACCAGGAAGTTAGGCCTCCTTTCCACTGCAGTTCGTGTTTTGAAACCGTGATTTCAAACGACTAGTGCGGGAAATCCGACCATTGGATTTTCCCGAAACCCCAACCGTTGGGTTCGCCTTGGAAATATCTTTCCAACGGCACCAACTTTGTGAAGATCCGACGGTTGGATTGTCTGGATTGTTAATTCAAATCTGAAGAAAAACAGCGCCAGAAACGATTATACATACATACATACATATATATATATATATATATATATATATAATTAAATTAAATCGAATAACGACGCTGCAGTTCGTAAATTGAAATCGTAATTTCAAATGGCTAGTGTGGAAGATCTGACCGTCGGATTTTCCTAAAACTGAAACCGTTGGATTCGTTTTGAAATGACCTTCCTAATGATATAAAATTTGTGAAGATCCAACGGTTAGATTTTCAGATATGTGTAAAACAAAATTAGTCAAAAGCAGCGCCAGTGCATCGACACGACCTGAAACGTCGTTTAATTAAATTTGGCCGTTTTAAAATAAATAAAAATGGCGATATATCGTTATGAAATACTACAGACGATATAGAGTGCAAATAATCCCATTTTGTTGTGTTTGCTTGATTTGTGATGGTTGAATGTATTTAACATGAAAATTATAACTAAAGGACTGAAATGTGAATGTTGAATAGTCCAACCATATGACAAATTGATTTGAAAATCTAAATATACGTGGATTATTTGAAAAGGCCGAGTTCATCTCACTTCAAATAATCGATCGATGTTGAGATGTCGAAGAGTCGAAGACGGTTGAAGACCGACGATCTTCACATTGGATGGATGGGCGCTACTGATGCTCATGATTGGAGTAGCTACCATGAAGGAACTGAAGTAGTAGCCATCCAAACATACTGTTGATTGTACGGATATGCGAGGAATTGGTGCCTCCGGTTTCGTTCAGACCCAGAACGGACTTGTAAATGGACTGTGTGTCTGACATTGGATTTTGTTCTGTGTTGATTGATCTCTGTTAAATATATATCTGTTTGGCGGCGGAGAATTTATTCTCTTGCTTAACGCCCTTCTCTGAGACGTACGAGCTCAGAGGTTATGTATTGACAGAAATCAGTCGCATGGAGTGGATTGCCTGTGTGGCACGCCTGAGTGGCATATGATCAAGGCTTCTGTTGCAAAGCAAAGTCTTGTGGTTGATGATCAAAGCATGGTCTGTGTGACGTAGCTTGGTGTATAACGTGAATTCGCGAGCCTCACACCTTGGTATGAGTCAAAAACGGGAGAGTGACTGCAGGGAGAGCACGGCGTTTTTTTCTAGCTAAGGTGGTGTCAGTGACCTACCAGCCCTGACATTATATACACTTTTCACCTGTGTGGTTGTTGGAATGCGAGGCGCCTCGATATAGGTCTGTAAGGACCGAGAAACGTGTGTTCAGGAATAACTAATCCTCAAAAGTAAGAGAGGACTGGCCCTGAAGATCCAAGGATCATAGTGGGGTCCTGGGACATTTGCTAGAGTGTCTCGAATCGGAGAGGAGCTTGCCCCTTGCCTCGACTCATGAAGGAATCCAATTTCCAATACGAAATATGCGAATGTGATTGTATTACTAGTATGGCGACATGATATATGGTACCCATGCCGTCTAGGATTGATATTTATGATTGAATTTGCTTTTGAAACATATATACACTAGTAATAATATCAAACACCTTTGTCTTATACGTATGAAGCATTTTTGGCCATTATAAGGTAAAACTCTATCCTCCGGCTTGCGTTGCATTGTGTGATGGGACTTGAGTCTTATAATGGCTTCATTTTATAAAAAGCATTGCGATGATTTAATCATTTACTTTATTTCATGCACTAGCACTCATTGGAGTAAACCCGTTCCGCGAAAGTGGCGTGGTCCTTTGATTTGCCTTATTATTGTTGTTAATAAGTTAAGTAGATTTCTCATACCAGTTCCATGACTGACTCGTAGTTTGTTTCACCTTGCAAAGTCGGGTGCCCTCATTTTCACACGGGCAGCCTAGTTATAGGTTTCTGACGCACTTTTGGCTCATGGCGAGGCTTGACTACACCGTGCTGACTTGGATTTTCTCCGCCATTATTGTATCTATATTATGATTCCGCCATTGGCGATGTAGACTGATATTTATTTTGTGTACTCTTTATGTATGATTCCGCCTAAGGCGATGGTGACTGATTATGTATCATTATGCACTAAGTAGTATCCTGTACTGTGCTTCTCTGATGTGATGATATCTATATGATTCCGCTGTCATATGTGTGTAAATTATTCTATTTTCGGTTTATGCTATTATCTGTGATCTTCTAATGATGATTAATGTGTTATATTCCAATGATTATCCTTAACACCGTGTCACGGGGTTTTGGGATCGTCACAGCTGGTTATTTACTCGAGAGTGAACCCCTAATTACAGAGTTTTATATATGTATATATATATTCATTCGCTTATCTTTTATATTTTAATGCATCACTATTAATGATAGACAGAGCGGATTCTCCTTGATCGCTTAAGAACCTAAGCCGACCTATTGGTCACTTATTATTCCTCGATAATATATTTAACGTTAACACGAACTAGAGGGCACTATCTATGGGGCCCAACTAGTTAATGCTTCCGTCATTCACGCATATATCCATGTGTCATGTAAGGTGAGAGATGGTATTTTATCACTCGCTATACCATCTACCTGACCTTATTGGATAACCTCCTTAATCGTTTACCACTTTCCATTGGATAGGTAGCCATATCTAATGTTTTAAGTTTATAGGTAGCCATACCTGACATTTTAAGTTTATAGGTTTGAGTAGGCCCACACATTCACAACATTTAAGATCCCTAAACTAAAAAACTACTCCTAGGTGGACTCTTCAACCCCAGCCACTTAAGACCTAGGAAACAGACTATATGCGAAGGTTATTGAGTTCGTACCCCGTGAGCCTTTAATACCTTTCCCTATTGGGATAAAGTGGGTAATGTCAATAAGTCCTTTTCGTTTAGTTTCTCTTCGCGGAAATACTATGCGCATACGATTCATTATCGTCATGGGCTCCTATGGTTAATAGTATTTTACATTATTAACCTACTAAGTCCAGCTCTAACTTTTAATTATAAGTTCTATATTAATTAATATAAATAAGGAAAGTTATATCCTCCTTGCCCTAGATATTTATTTAATTATTTTCCTAATTGGACTTAGTATTTAAATAACAATTAATACCCATTTATCCCATTTTTATTTCTTTGCTTTTGTTCATAGATTTATTGCCATTTATAACCATAGCGGTCATATTTTCCTAAGGCAATCATAAAATTCCTAATTTCCTTTTTATTACCATTGATTATTAATTAATGTCATTTGTGAGCCTAACGACCATAATTTTCTTAAGGCATTACTTCAAAATGGATATTCTTAACTTATCAGTCCCTAATATCTACTTGTTGTACCCCAACAGACAATACTAATTTTTATTTACTTGTTTATTTATTGCCTGTTATATATATACACATATATTTGTGCACCAGACCTCTCATATTAAGTTGACCACTTGTGGATGATGGATTTGCCGGTCGGTTCCTGGCCGACTTCTACCATAAGTTGAACTTAGCCTCGTGTCTTAGTACAGTTATATTTACGCTCTAGACCCCTCATATTAAGCTGGCCACTTGTGGATACCGGATTTGCCGGTTGGTTCCGAGCAGACTTCTACCACAAGTTGAGCCTAATCTCGTGTCTTGATGCATTTTAAATTAAATTCCCTAATTGGGGTTTATAGCGTAAATCCAAATATATCTTAGGAATTGTAACCATTCTACTTAATCTCCCTATTAAGTTTACTTTCCCCAAATCAATGTTGCTTACAAAGGTTATTTATTTAGTTATGGTCCTATTTATAGCAACCAATCACATTAATTGCTACAATAGTCACCATAAATATATTAATTTAATATGGATTACATTTACATGTATAATTCGATTACTGAATACCGTTCAAACATTCAATACAATGTATATTTCGTTATTTACGTAAATTCGGATGGATGGTATATATATATGTTTATATTTTTGTGTGGTCAACCTAATTATCTTTCTTTATTAACATTTATTTTAAAATTTAATAATTTGGTTTAATCAATAACCAAACATTCGTTTTTGTATTCAATCTTTCCATAAGGTTTCAAATCTTACAAAAAGACCGCTAGCTATAATTATTGTAAATTATGCCTGATTAATGGAATAGTAATATTTCTAAACCACAAGAAATATATATGTGTTTAAGTATATTTTGGAATAGTTGATGCAAACTACGTACAAATGTGTATATTTATATTTATACATACATTTCACCACTTTTTCTTTTTTCAATCTTTTTGTCACATCTCTTGTGAATTTAAAATAGAGTCTTTTTGTTCAAAGAGAGGAAAACGACATATTTACATCAGTTGAACCGAAAATATCAACAACATTGAACACAAATAGGCATATGTCTTTTTTTATAAGTAAAATCACATAATTTATCCTTTTTAACACTGAAACTAGAGATTTATAAGAAAATTACATCTAAACAATATTATTGGGACTGATTTCCAAATCTTCAATGTTTTACAACAGACTACAAAATATATTTCTCCAAAACAATTGTAGGAAATATGTATAAATAATTTAAGTAAACCTACGATTAATATTATTCCTAACCACAATTCACAATTTCCATGTTTTGACAATATTTATTACAAATCTGATAGGTGCCAACTCAAATTTAATAATATTATGAACAGATCTGTGATAACAGGCATATATTTTGAGATCTAATTTAGACGAGATAAATAAGCTATTATAAATTAGTATGTAAATTTCCTATTCTCCCGAAAGCATCCAAACCTGGAATCTGAATAATCTTTTAGTCTTACAATTCCCAAATTCTTACATATCTACAATTAATTTGAAAAGGGGATACTTTCAGATCTGTAAACATGCAAGAAAATAGGAAAAGAGGGGAGAATCTGATGTATAATTTCTTAATACATCAATTCACACTCTTTTCCATTGGAACCGATAATCACTTTCAATTATATATAATTTGTGTTTGATTGATTGTATACTAGTATATTTTTGATTAAGAAATTTGACTGGAAGAGAAAGGAAAATGGCAGTGCTTCGCTACTACCTTTAGATTTGTGTGGAAAAGAGTGAGGCCTTACCCCTTTATTCATAGGAGTGGAATTGGACATGAATCGTTAGATTTATTTAAATTTATATCCGTCCATTCGTTTGATAATATAATATAACTTAACCCTTTAACCTAATGTAAGGACCCGTAACTTCCCCGGTAAGGAAAGAGCGGATTACCTTGAGAACAACCCACAACAGAACACAGACGGAAGAACATTTCATTGCTATTACAACAATTCCATCAGATACAAGAATATACAGAGTATAAATGAATAAATTACATTCGATAAATATCAGAGATTACAATAAATTACATAGCAGCGGAAAAACAATACAAAGCACAACTGAAGGTGATATACGGATACAGAGCTTTCCGGATATCATTCCAGCTGTAAACCAGGATCCTGCGAATATAAATCTGCAAAACCAAAACTACTAGCTGCCAGTGCGGAAAATAGGGGCACCCAGAGTTTAGGTTAAAACAATAAACTCCAGGTCAGTCATGTGACTGGTGTGAGAACTAAAACCGTTATTTAAAGCTTTACTTTAAAAGAGAGTAATTCAAGGGACCACGCCGTATAACACGGAACGAGTTTCCTCCCAAGAATACTAGTGCATAGAATAAACAACGCAATGCTTTTTCGAAAAATGAAGCTATTATAAGACCCAGGTCCCATCACACAATGCAACGCAAGCCGGAGGATAGGTTTTTCCCTTATAATATCCAAACATGCTTGGTACGTCTAAAACAAATCATTTGATACTATAATAAGTGTATAGTGTCAGAACAATTTCAATCATAAATATAAATCATAGACGGCATAGTATCCCATGCTACTATGTCGCCATACTAGGCTCTACAAATAAAGCCGAAATATCTCGTATTGGAAATTGGATTTCCGTCATGAGTCGAGGCAAGGGGCAAGCTCCTCTCCGCGTTCGAGACACTCTAGCAAATGCCTCAGGGTTACGCACTCTGGGCAACCCTGGAATCGGCTGGGCCGGTCCTCACTTACGTTAGAGGATTGGCAATTCCTGAACACACGTTTCCCGGTCCTTACAGACCTATAATCTAGGTGCCTCATTCCAACAACCACAAAGGTGAAAAGTATATATATGTCAGGGCTGGTAAGTCACTGACACCACCATAGCTAGAAAGAAACGTCGTGCTCTCCCAGCGGTCTGTATCCCGTTTTTGACTCATACCGAGGTGTGAGGCTCGCGAATTCACGTTATACACAAAGCTACGCCACAAAGGCCGTGCTTTGATCATCAACCACAAGGCTCTGCTTTTCAACAAAAGCCTTGATCATTGCATCTTAGCGTGCCACACAGGCAATTCATGCCATGCGAGTGATGTCCATCGATATACAACCTCTGAGCTCGTATGTCTCAGAGAAGGGTATTAAGCAAAAGAATAAATTCTTCACCGCCAAACAGAAGTATATTTAATAGAAATCAATCAACACAGAATAAAATCCAATGTCAGACACACAATCCATTTACAAGTCCGTTCTGGGTCTGAACGAAACCGGAGGCACTTTCCTCGCATATCCATCCATCTCCAAGTACATCTGGACGACCACCAACTATTTCCATCCTCTTGGGTGTACATCCCAATCAAGATCGTCAGTAATTACCCAAACAATGTGAAGACTTACGGTCTTCAGCCACCGTCTTCATCTCCGACATATCGTCGAATCGGTTATTCAGAATGGGTATAAACCTGGACTTTCCGAACAACCCGCGTATATTAAAAACAAAAGTTACACAAACACAACATACGCCTCATTCCCGTTCAGAATATTCTTATGGAAAGGTTCCTATTAATTTTTATCCAAGATAAATTCTTTGAAATCTATCCTTTAATCTTCCTTTGGATGTCATTTCAAACCAAATTATGGTTTTCTAAACTAGTCGAGATTAGCGAACCACACCGAAGTAATTATTTATTTTATTTCCCAATCCCAACCTATTCATCCCATAAAGCAAAACTGGTAATACTCCATATCTAACACCACGGTGTTATTGGTAAAATTAATTACCATTTCACGTTCAAATCTAATTAAAGATTTAACTATCGCTTTGGAGCAAAACTGGTGATACTCCATTCTCGCTTATTTTCAAAATTTGATAATTTAGATTATCAATTCACATTTCAAATCTAATTGCAGATTCAATAAAACTCCTTTTACTGGGTTAAAAAACTAGTGTCATTTAAAACACAGTTCACGACAAACCCAAATCACATTCTATTTATTATCGGGTTAAAGAACTAGTGTTATTTAAAACACCGTTCACGATAAACCCATTTCAAATCCAATCAAATATATTAGAAATTCCGATTATTTAAAACCCCTTTTTAAATCTAATTTATTTATTTAAAAAAAATCGGGTTTTAAATTGAGTTCAAACTAGTTCATTTCGATAAAAATCTATTTTTATCTTTTCAATTATGGAGATTTTCATCCCATATTTTTCCCAAATCATTTCTTATGATTTTACACAAATTATTGATATTTTTAATAATTTTATCAAGGCCCGTACAGTCGATTTCCAACAATGGCCATCGAACTGCACCTATAGAGACCTTTTTCGAATTTGATTTGGACGTATCTCCAAATCCAACCGTTAGATTTTGAATTTCAAATATTCGTTAGAAAGCTCTTTTCGATACGAACCCAACGGTTCCGGTTTTAGGAGAATCCGACGGTCGGATCTCCCGTAATGTCAGTTTGAAATAAATGGTCGAAATTCGCGAACTGCCGCGGCGCGGCGCGTTCTATTCAGGCCATTATATTATATATATAATATATAGTTCGTCGATTACTATTTAAAACGAATTATATAAATAGTTTTGAATTCGTTTCAAAAACAATTTCAACCTTCATTTCAAATTCAAATCAAAATTGAATTTCTCCTTATAAATTCGTTTTAAAATTCATGTTTATTCGATTCAAATTTCAATTCAATTTGAATTCATTTCAATTCGTTTTCAATTCAATTCGAATTCGTTTTCAATTCGATTCAAATCAAATTCGTTTTCTATTCGATCCAATTCAAATTGGTTTTCTATTCGATTCAATTCAAATTGGTTATATATTCGATTCAATTCATTTTCTATTCGATTCAATTCAAATTGGTTTTCTATTCGAATCAAATTCATATTGGTTTTCTATTCGAATCAAATTCATATTGGTTTTCTATTCGAATCAAATTCATATTGGTTTTCTATTTGAATCAAATTTATATTGGTTTTCTATTTGAATCAAATTCATATTGGTTTTCTATTTGAATCAAATTCATATTGGTTTTCTATTTGAATCAAATTTATATTGGTTTTCTATTCAATTGAAATCAAATTCGTTATATATTCAATTGAAATCAAATTCATTTTTTATTCAATTCATTTCGAAATCGTTTTATATTCAATTCATTTCGAAATCGTTTTATATTCAATTCATTTCGAAATCGTTTTATATTCAATTCATTTCGAAATCGTTTTATATTCAATTCATTTCGAAATCGTTTTATATTCAATTCATTTCGAAATCGTTTTATATTCAATTCATTTCGAAATCGTTTTATATTCAATTCGTTTCGAAATCGTTTTATATTCAATTCGTTTCGAAATCGTTTTATATTCAATTCGTTTCGAAATCGTTTTATATTCAATTCATTTCGAAATCGTTTTATATTCAATTCATTTCGAAATCGTTTTATATTCAATTCATTTCGAAATCGTTTTATATTCAATTCATTTCGAAATGAATAAAATTGATATAAATATCGTTCACGTCAAAATGGCGTCAATCTAATTAGCACGGCTTCATATATTCCTTCATTCTATTCAACAAATGAATATTTATTTTTGTCAACACACGACTAATCTCAACGAATGAGTACTGTCCACGTGTGACTATTTTTGTTAAATTATTTCGTTCAACACATGACTAATCTCAACGGATGAGTACAGTCAACACATGAACCTTTATTTTATAAAGATAAAGATATAAATTTTATTGTTAAAATATTTCGTTCAACACATGACTAATCTCAACGGATGAGTACAGTCAACACATGAACCTTTATTTTATAATATTCTTTATTTTCTAAATTGGAATGAGGCCCAATCAATCACCATATAATATTAATTATATGAATTTTCATACATCACACGTATTTGATAGCATTGAAAAATAATCAACCATCAACCAAAGTGCACTACACTGTATAAGCATCAAATATAGATATCTAACGCTCATAACAGCCTGTCAATTAATCGATCGACATATTTAATCAATCAGGATGAGTGAACTTCAAATTTCATCCCAACACCCGTGTGGGGTTTCAAACAATCAAACACAGATTTTAGTTGTGCAGTTGGGCGATGTGTAAAATTTATCGACCCAATCAATATCAGTCAAATCAGTGTATATAAACAAATCGGTCGATTTGTTTATAAATATTTATTTGTAAATATTTATTTATTCACATTCACGCTAAAAATTATATTTTTAATGATAAAATATTTTATTTTAACACATGCATTTTTATTCAGTTCATTTATTCAATAAAATGATATCTTTATTTTTCTAACATATTTTAGAAAATTTCGGCGGCATAACGACACGATACTAGAAACAGGACAAGGCCTAGCCTTATCCCCGGTCTAGTGAAGGCCCACGCCATTCACACATCAATCAAATCCATTCCATTTCACCAAACAATTAAATTCAAACCAAATAATCTAACCAACTACACAACCAAACAATTAAATTCAAACCAAATAATCTAACCAACTACACAACCAAACAATTTAACAACCAAGCCATCCATGGTCTGTGGATGACGGGTGTCGAGTGCTACTAAACATCGTCTGCATCCTAGTATATATATATATAACTAGAAAAAGAAATATAAAGGTGAGAAATTCTCACCAATAGCTATCCAAATTTCACGACACTTCCTTTAGAGAAATCTTCATCGTTCTCGCCTTTCCTCACTTTCGTTGCCCGTAGCCACTACATATGTAAAAATCGAATTTTTACTTCGTTATTCAATATATAAAAATCGAATTTTTACTTTGCTATTCAATATATAAAAATCGAATTTTTACTATCACGCTATATGGATAAAAATTCTATTTTTACATTGCTACTATATAGATAAAAATTATATTTTTACCTCGCTATTCTCTATATAAAGATTTCGCCTTTTCAAATATATCACTATAAAAATCACATCTTTATTTTTCTACGCATATAAAGATGGTATTTCTAATATTCCTATCATGTAAAAATTATATTTTTAATTCTCTACATAAACAAAAATCATATTTTTCAATCTTCTACAAAATAAAGATTATATTTTTAATACTTTAAAAATATAAAAATATTATTTTTCTAAGTTAAAAAATCACTTCTTTTTATATATGAACTCCATAGAAAAATCTCTCCTTTTTATATATGAACTTCATATAATTAAAAATATGAACTTTCATGTTATGCAAATATAACCTTTCATGTTATAAAAATCTCGCCTTTCTCCCGTTAGAAATCAATTCTTTTTAGATAAAAATCAAATCTTTTCTATCGCTCTTCATATAGAAAAATCATAGCTTTATATGTTTTTTTTATAAAAAAAATCATATCTTTCATAGTGATAAAAATCCCTTTCTCATACTTATAAAAATCCCATTTTGTCCGAATAAAAATCCTAGTTTTGTATCGCTTCTCGTATGATAAAAATCCAAGCTTTTATACCGTTTTACATATGGTAAAAATCTGATTTTTATCTAATTAAATAAATAAAAATAAAGTAGAGACTCACCGGGATGATACGGGGGTGGGGACGGAGCGCCTGAGGCTGTAGGTGGCCCAGGAGACGCGGTTGGTGGTGCGTTTGGGGTTTTGGCGGTCCTGGAGCCGTAGAAGAAAGAGGAGGAAGGACGGGGAAGAAAGGGTGGTCGGAGGGGAAGGGATGGGTGCGCAAGGGGGGTCGCCGATGGCCTGGTGGTGGCGCTCCGACCGATTTAGGTCAGTGGGGGTGCGGGTTTCCCCCTGGTAGTCGAAGAAAGAGGGAGGGGAGGTGGAGGAGTAGATCGAGAGAGGGGAGGGGGTTCCACCTGCGGCGGCGTGAGGGTGGCGGTCGGTGATAGGAGGAGCGGCGGCTAGGTCAGGGTGATGGCGCGATTTTTTTTATTTAAAACTGAATCGGGAAAGAAGAAGTGAGGGGGGGGGGCTTTTATAAAATTTATATTATTTAATTTATTATTTATTTAATTTTTCAAAAAGCAACTTCTTATTTCGAACTCGAAACGGGACCCACCGCCTGTCGTCCATAGCGTTTTACCCCCATTCCGAACACAATGGGATATGTATCGTAGGTTGATTCGATCGTTTCAATCAGTTTTCGTTGAAATCAACATATAACTCTATATATTGCATTTGAACGCGCATTTCAATTTACCGGGGTCACATACTAACTCTAAAAATTCCCGAAAAATATTTTCTAGCTTCGTATTGACGATACGGTCCTAACAAAACTAGTTTCGTCGAATTCCGAGACCGTTGGAAAAACGGCCATTTTCCAGTCGATTAAAATCAACTGAAACTGGTCAAACGCGTTTTCCTTTGCCACACTCACATATTGATTCAAAAAATTATGAAATTTGGAATCTAGCAATAATTTGACATCACGGACCCAACAAAAGTGGTTTCGTCGAAATCCGAGGTCGTTTGCAAAATGTCTATTTTTAAGGGCCTGAATTCCATAGCGACTATTCAGAATTTTCAACTGGACATATCTTTTGATCCCCGCTATGAAATTTTGATTTTTTGGATTCGTTGGAAAGATATTCTCAATTAGATCCTACCATTTTTGGTTTCGCCAAAATCCGGATTGTTTTGCACCCGGTATGTTTAATTGAAGTTTGAAATCGAATTATCGAACTACCGCGCCATTTTCAATTCTATTTATAATTATATATAAATATTTATATTCTAACGACGACGCGTATAAATATATACGTTCGAATTATATTCAAAATAAATTTCTCGTCAATATTATTTAAAATTATCTATTTTAAATATTCAAAATTCGCTAAAATTGCTAAAATAAAAAATTTAAACTGGCTCAGAATTTCCGGGTTATTACAATCTCCCCCACTTAAAACTTTTCGTCCCCGAAAAGGAACAAAGTCGAAAGTGGTTTGATTAATCAACTCTACGTTCGATCCGGCTTGCATTCTCCAACTTTTCAGTTTCTGAGAATTTTCAAATTTTCAAAAATTTGGCTAACACCCTAATTTTTCGAAAAATTTCGCCATAACCTCCCCTGCACCGGGAGCCACGGGAAAATCCCGAAATTGCCATATAGGCCTTCTGATCTCAAAAAGAAAAAGAAAAAGCCAAGCGGCTAGCCAATAGGCTCATAAAATCAACATCACCCAAACAAAATAGTAAATTATGTAATAAACATGTACCTATTTGTCGGGCAACAAATTTTATTCTTCGGCTCTAGCCTCCTTGCTATGACCTGTTCAATGTAAGTATATGTATATGCAAGCAAATGCGACCAATTTTCAATAATATTCAATATTTGATGCAATTAGGCATAATGGTTCAAAATTATCAAACAAATAAACAAACAACACAAACATCAATCAATTAGTGGATTAAAGTTTCAAATTCATATATTTTGATATGTATACTGAAAATCATGTTTTTGATGCCAATTCACAACAATAACCCTATCTATATTAGTTTTGGTTCTCACACCAGTCTAATGGAAATATATAGATATCATACCTTCGAAACACGAACATAAATGTTGGTGATGGAGCTCCATCATCAAAATCATCTCCGAGCGACTAGAGTGTGATTCTATATCTATCTAGTATATTAAAGCTTCGAATATACGTTCATGACGCGTATATGCAAAACCTTTATATACTCGATTGTCCAAATTCAAAATAAATAAATATTCAAATACGTATAAAACGATTTAAATTTCAAAACAAAATTGTTTTCATTTGAAAAATATACTCTTCACACTCGTTCTAGGATACTACTGATCCTATCTCTAACGAGTCATTCTAATTGGATATTACTAATCCAATATCTGATGAATTCTTTCGTATGGTTCTAATGCGTCTTGTTCTCGAGCTCTGTAAACCAAAGCTCTGACACTAAATGTAAGGACCCGTAACTTCCCCGGTAAGGAAAGAGCGGATTACCTTGAGAACAACCCACAACAGAACACAAACGAAAGAACATTTCATTGCTATTACAACAATTCCATCAGATACAAGAATATACAAAGTATAAATGAATAAATTACATTCGATAAATATCAGAGATTACAATAAATTACATAGCAGCGGAAAAACAATACAAAGCACAACTGAAGGTGATATACGGATACAGAGCTTTCCGGATATCATTCCAGCTGTAAACCAGGATCCTGCGAATATAAATCTGCAAAACCAAAACTACTAGCTGCCCGTGCGGAAAATAGGGGCACCCAGAGTTTAGGTTAAAACAATAAACTTCAGGTCAGTCATGTGACTGGTGTGAGAACTAAAACCGTTATTTAAAGCTTTACTTTAAAAGAGAGTAATTCAAGGGACCACGCTGTATAACACGGAACGGGTTTCCTCCCAAGAATACTAGTGCATAGAATAAACAACGCAATGCTTTTTCGAAAAATGAAGCTATTATAAGACCCAGGTCCCATCACACAATGCAACGCAAGCCGGAGGATAGGGTTTTCCCTTATAATAGCCAAACATGCTTGGTACGTCTAAAACAAATCATTTGATACTATAGTAAGTGTATAGTGTCAGAACAATTTCAATCATAAATATAAATCATAGACGGCATAGTATCCCATGCTACTATGTCGCCATACTAGGCTCTACAAATAAAGCCGAAATATCTCGTATTGGAAATTGGATTTCCGTCATGAGTCGAGGCAAGGGGCAAGCTCCTCTCCGCGTTCGAGACACTCTAGCAAATGCCTCAGGGTTACGCACTCTGGGCAACCCTGGAATCGGCTGGGCCGGTCCTCACTTACGTTAGAGGATTGGCAATTCCTGAACACACGTTTCCCGGTCCTCACAGACCTATAATCGAGGCGTCTCATTCCAACAACGACAAAGGTGAAAAGTATATATATGTCAGGGCTGGTAAGTCACTGACACCACCATAGCTAGAAAGAAACGTCGTGCTCTCCCAGCGGTCCGTATCCCGTTTTTGACTCATACCGAGGTGTGAGGCTCGCAAATTCACGTTATACACAAAGCTACGCCACAAAGGCCGTGCTTTGATCATCAACCACAAGGCTCTGCTTTTCAACAAAAGCCTTGATCATTGCATCTTAGCGTGCCACACAGGCAATTCATGCCATGCGACTGATGTCCATCGATATACAACCTCTGAGCTCGTACGTCTCAGAGAAGGGCGTTAAGCAAAAGAATAAATTCTCCGCCGCCAAACAGATGTATATTTAATAGAAATCAATCAACACAGAATAAAATCCAATGTCAGACACACAATCCATTTACAAGTACGTTCTGGGTCTGAACGAAACCGGAGGCACTTTCCTCGCATATCCATCCATCTCCAAGTACATCTGGACGACCACCAACTATTTCCATCCTCTTGGGTGTACAGCCCAATCAGGGTCGTCAGTAATTACCCAAACGATGTGAAGACTTCCGGTCTTCAGCCACCGTCTTCATCTTCGACATATCGTCGAATCGGTTACTCAGAATGGGTATAAACCCGGACTTTCCGAACAACCCGCGTATATTAAAAACAAAAGTTACACAAACACAACATACGCCTCATTCCCATTCAAAATATTCTTATGGAAAGGTTCCTATTAATTTTTATCCAAGATAAATTCTTTGAAATCTATCCTTTAATCTTCCTTTGGATGTAATTTCAAACCAAATTATGGTTTTCTAAACTAGTCGAGATTAGCGAACCACACCGAAGTAATTATTTATTTTATTTCCTAATCCCAACCTATTCATCCCATGAAGCAAAACTGGTAATACTCCATATCTAACACCACGGTGTTATTGGTAAAATTAATTACCATTTCACGTTCAAATCTAATTAAAGATTTAACCATCGCTTTGGAGCAAAACTGGTGATACTCCATTCTCGCTTATTTTCAAAATTTGATAATTTAGATTATCAATTCACATTTCAAATCTAATTGCAGATTCAATAAAACTCCTTTTACTGGGTTAAAGAACTAGTGTCATTTAAAACACAGTTCACGACAAACCCAAATCACATTCTATTTATTATCGGGTTAAAGAACTAGTGTTATTTAAAACACCGTTCACGATAAACCCATTTCAAATCCAATCAAATATATTAGAAATTCCGATTATTTAAAACCCCTTGTTAAATCTTATTTATTTATTTAAAAAAAAATCGGGTTTTAAATTGAGTTCAAACTAGTTCATTTCGATAAAAATCTATTTTTATCTTTTCAGATATGGAGTTTTTCATCCCATATTTTTCCCAAATCATTTCTTATGATTTTACACAAATTATTGATATTTTTAATAATTTTATCAAGGCCCGTACAGTCGATTTCCAACAATGGCCATCGAACTGCACCTATAGCGACCTTTTTCGAATTTGATTTGGACGTATCTCCAAATCCAACCGTTAGATTTTGAATTTCAAATATTCGTTAGAAAGCTCTTTTCGATACGAACCCAATGGTTCTGGTTTTAGGAGAATCCGACGGTCGGATCTCCCGTAATGTCCGTTTGAAATAAATGGTCGAAATTCGCGAACTGCCGCGGCGCGGCGCGTTCTATTCAGGCCATTATATAATATATATAATATATATAATATATATTTCGTCGATTACCATTTAAAACGAATTATATAAATAGTTTTGAATTCGTTTCAAAAACAATTTCAACCTTCATTTCAAATTCAAATCAAAATTGAATTTCTCCTTATAAATTCGTTTTAAAATTCATGTTTATTCAATTCAAATTTCAATTCAATTTGAATTCATTTCAATTCGTTTTCAATTCAATTCGAATTCGTTTTCAGTTCGATTCAAATCAAATTCGTTTTCTATTCGATCCAATTCAAATTGGTTTTCTATTCGATTCAGTTCAAATTGGTTATATATTCGATTCAATTCATTTTCTATTCGATTCAATTCAAATTGGTTTTCTATTCGAAACAAATTCATATTGGTTTTCTATTCGAATCAAATTCATATTGGTTTTCTATTCGAATCAAATTCATATTGGTTTTCTATTTGAATCAAATTCATATTGGTTTTCTATTTGAATCAAATTCATATTGGTTTTCTAATTAATTGAAATCAAATTCGTTATATATTCAATTGAAATCAAATTCGTTATATATTCACTTGAAATCAAATTTGTTTTATATTCAATTCATTTCGAAATCGTTTTATATTCAATTCATTTCGGAATCGTTTTATATTCAATTCATTTCGAAATCGTTTTATGTTCAATTCATTTCGAAATCGTTTTATGTTCAATTCATTTCGAAATCGTTTTATATTCAATTCATTTCGAAATCGTTTTATATTCAATTCATTTCGAAATCGTTGTATATTCAATTCATTTCGAAATCGTGGTATATTCAATTCATTTCGAAATCGTTTTATATTCAATTCATTTCGAAATCGTTTTATATTCAATTCATTTCGAAATCGTTTTATATTCAATTCATTTCGAAATCGTTTTATATTCAATTCATTTCGAAATCGTTTTATATTCAATTCATTTCGAAATCGTTTTATATTCAATTCATCTCGAAATTGTTTTATATTCAATTCATCTCGAAATCGTTTTATATTCAATTCATTTCGAAATCGTTTCATATTCAATTCATTTCGAAATCGTTTCATATTCAATTCATTTCGAAATCGTTTCATATTCAATTCATTTCGAAATCGTTTTATATTCAATTCATTTCGAAATCGTTTTATATTCAATTCATTTCGAAATCGTTTTATATTCAATTCATTTCGAAATTGTTTTATATTCAATTCATTTCGAAATGAATAAAATCGATATAAATATCGTTCACGTCAAAATGGCGTCAATCTAATCAGCACGGCTTCATATATTCCTTCATTCTTTTCAACAAATGAATATTTATTTTTGTCAACACACAACTAATCTCAACGAATGAGTACTGTCCACGTGTGACTATTTTTGTTAAATTATTTCGTTCAACACATGACTAATCTCAACGGATGAGTACAGTCAACACATGAACCTTTATTTTATAAAGATAAAGATATAAATTTTATTGTTAAAATATTTCGTTCAACACATGACTAATCTCAACGGATGAGTACAGTCAACACATGAACCTTTATTTTATAATATTCTATATTTTTCAAATTGGAATGAGGCCCAATCAATTACCATATAAAGTTAATTATATGGATTTTCATACATCACTCATGTATAATAGCATTGAAAAATAATCAACCATCAACCAAAGTGCACTACACTGTATAAGCATCAAATATAGATATCTAACGCTTATAACAGCCTGTCAATCAATCGATCGACATATTTAATCAATCAGGATGAGTGAACTTCAAATTTCATCCCAACACCCGTGTGGGGTTTCAAGCAATCAAACATAGATTTTAATTGTGCAGTTGGGCGATGTGTAAAATTTATCGACCCAATCAATGTCCTTCAAATAGGTGTACATAAACAAACCGTCCGGTTTGTAAATGAACATTTTATTTATTCACATTCACGTTAAAAATTATATTTTTAACGATAAAATATTTTATTTCAACATATGAATTTCTATTTAGTTCCTTTACAAAATAAAAATGATGTTTTTATTTTTCTAACATATTTTAGAAAATTTCGGCGGCATAACGGCACGATACTAGAAACGGGACGAGGCCTAGCCTTATCCCTGGTTTAGTGAAGGCCCACGCCATTCACACATCAATCAAATCCATTCATTTCACCAAACAATTCAATTTCAAATCAAATCATCTAACTAATCTATGCAACCAAACAAACAAGTCCATGGTCTGTGGACGATTGTGTCGGGTGCTACTAAACACCGTCTGCATCCTAGTATATATATAACTAGAAAAAAGGAATTTTTGAGTGAGGAGTTCTCACCAATAGCTATCCAATACCACGACTCTTCATTGTTAGAAATCTTCATCGTTATTGCATCTATGTCACCTTCGTTGCCCGTATTCACTACATATATAAAAATCACACATTTTTATATTTTGATGTCTTTAAAATAAAAATCACATTTTTATTTATTTACTTTCAATCTAAAAATCATATTTTTATAATCGCTTTATACATTTAAAAATCGAATTTTCACTCCGCTATTTAATATATAAAAATTGAATTTTTACTTTGCTATTCAATATATAAAAATCGAATTTTTATTATGCTATTCCATATGTAAAAATCGAATTTTTATTATGCTATTCCATATGCAAAAATCGAATTTTTATTATGCTATTCCATATATAAAGATCGAATTTTTATTTCGCTATGTCATATAGATAAAAATTCCATTTCAAAAATATAGATTTCGCCTTTATTAAAATATAGATTTCGTCTTTATAAAAATATAGATTTCGCCTTTATAAAAATATAGATTTCGCCTTTATAAAAATATAGATTTTGCCTTTATAAAAATATAGATTTCGCCTTTATAAAAATATAGATTTCGCCTTTTCAATTTCATCACTATAAAAATCACATTTTTATTTAGCTACATATGTAAAGATGGTATTTTTAATATCCCTATCATGTAAAAATTATATTTTTAATCCTCTACATAAACAAAAATCATATTTTTATTATCCTCTCATATATTTAAAAATCTAACTTTGCTATATTTAAAAATCTAATCTATAATAAAAATCATATTTTTCTATGCTATACGAATATATAAAATCAGTTTTTAAACACTTAAAAAAAAGCAGTTTTTAACCACTTTAAAAATCAGTTTTTAAACACTTTAAAAAAAAGCAGTTTTTAACCACTTTAAAAATCAGTTTTTAAACACTTTAAAAAAAAGCAGTTTTTAACCACTTTAAAAATCAGTCAGAATGAGGCCCAATCAATCACCATATAATATTAATTATATGGATTTTCATACATCACACGTATTTGATAGCATTGAAAAATAATCAACCATCAACCAAAGT
This sequence comes from Allium sativum, assembly GCA_030737875.1. Taxonomy (NCBI): domain Eukaryota; kingdom Viridiplantae; phylum Streptophyta; class Magnoliopsida; order Asparagales; family Amaryllidaceae; genus Allium; species Allium sativum. Next base: position 255,579,069 of record CM060918.1, on the reverse strand, counting down.
GCACTACACTGTATAAGCATCAAATATAGATATCTAACGCTCATAACAGCCTGTCAACCAATCGATCGACATATTTAATCAATCAGGATGAGTGAACTTCAAATTTCATCCCAACACCCGTGTGGGGTTTCAAACAATCAAACACAGATTTTAGTTGTGCAGTTGGGCGATGTGTAAAATTTATCGACCCAATCAATATCAGTCAAATCAGTGTATATAAACAAATCGGTCGATTTGTTTATAAATATTTATTTATTCACATTCACGCTAAAAATTATATTTTTAATGATAAAATATTTTATTTTAACACATGGATTTTTATTCAGTTCATTTATTCAATAAAATGATATCTTTATTTTTCTAACATATTTTAGAAAATTTCGGCGGCATAACGGCACGATACTAGAAACGGGACAAGGCCTAGCCTTATCCCCGGTCTAGTGAAGGCCCACGCCATTCACACATCAATCAAATCCATTCTATTTCACCAAACAATTGAATTCAAACCAAATAATCTAACCAACTACACAACCAAACAATTAAATTCAAACCAAATAATCTAACCAACTACACAACCAAATAATTTAACAACCAAGCCATCCATGGTCTGTGGATGACGGGTGTCGGGTGCTACTAAACACCGTCTGCATCCTAGTATATATATATAACTAGAAAAAGAAATTGAAAGGTGAGAAATTCTCACCAATAGCTATCCAAATTTCACGACACTTCCTTTAGAGAAATCTTCATTGTTCTCGCCTTTCTTCACTTTCATTGCCCGTAGCCACTACATATGTAAAAATCGAATTTTTACTTCGTTATTCAATATATAAAAATCGAATTTTTACTTTGCTATTCAATATATAAAAATCGAATTTTTACTATCACGCTATATGGATAAAAATTCTATTTTTACATTGCTACTATATAGATAAAAATTATATTTTTACCTCGCTATTCTCTATATAAAGATTTCGCCTTTTCAAATATATCACTATAAAAATCACATCTTTATTTTTCTACGCATATAAAGATGGTATTTCTAATATTCCTATCATGTAAAAATTATATTTTTAATTCTCTACATAAACAAAAATCATATTTTTTCATCTTCTACAAAATAAAGATTATATTTTTAATACTTTAAAAATATAAAAATCATATTTTTCTAAGTTAAAAAATCACTTCTTTTTATATATGAACTCCATAGAAAAATCTCTCCTTTTTATATATGAACTTCATATAATTAAAAATATGAACTTTCATGTTATGCAAATATAACCTTTCATGTTATAAAAATCTCGCCTTTCTCCCGTTAGAAATCAATTCTTTTTAGATAAAAATCAAATCTTTTCTATCGCTCTTCATATAGAAAAATCATAGCTTTATATGTTTTTTTAAAAAAAAAATCATATCTTTCATAGTGATAAAAATCCCTTTCTCATACTTATAAAAATCCCACTTTGTCCGAATAAAAATCCTAGTTTTATATCGCTTCTCGTATGATAAAAATCCAAGCTTTTATACCGTTTTACATATGGTAAAAATCTGATTTTTATCTAATTAAATAAATAAAAATAAAGTAGAGACTCACCGGGATGATACGGGGGTGGGGACGGAGCGCCTGAAGCTGTAGGTGGTCCGGGAGACGCGGTTGGTGGTGCGTTTGGGGTTTTGGCGGTCCTGGAGCCGTAGAAGAAAGAGGAGGAAGGACGGGGAAGAAAGGGTGGTCGGAGGGGAAGGGATGGGTGCGCAGGGGGGGGGGGGGGGGCGTCGCCGATGGCCTAGTGGTGGCGCTCCGACCGATTTAGGTCAGTGGGGGTGCGGGTTTCCCCCTGGTAGTCGAAGAAAGAGGGATGTGAGGTGGAGGAGTAGATCGAGAGAGGGGAGGGGGGTTCCACCTGCGGCGGCGTGAGGGTGGCGGTCGGCGACAGGAGGAGCGGCGGCTAGATCAGGATGATGGCACGATTTTTTATTTATTTAAAACTGAATCGGGAAAGAAGAAGTGAGGGGGGGGGGGGCTTTTATAAAATTTATACTATTTAATTTATTATTTATTTAATTTTTCAAAAAGCAACTTCTTATTTCGAACTCGAAACGGGACCCACCGCCTGTCGTCCATAGCGTTTTACCCCCATTCCGAACACAATGGGATATGTATCGTAGGTTGATTCAATCGTTTCAATCAGTTTTCGTTGAAATCAACATATAACTCTATATATTGCATTTGAACGCGCATTTCAATTTACCGGGGTCACATACTAACTCTAAAAATTCCCAAAAAATATTTTCTAGCTTCGTATTGACGATACGGTCCTAACAAAACTAGTTTCGTCGAATTCCGAGACCGTTGGAAAAACGGCCATTTTCCAGTCGATTAAAATCAACTGAAACTGGTCAAACGCGTTTTCCTTTGCCACACTCACATATTGATTTGAAAAATTATGAGATTTGGAATCTAGCAATAATTTGACATCACGGATCCAACAAAAGTGGTTTCGTCGAAATCCGAGGTCGTTTGCAAAATGTCTATTTTTAAGGGCCTGAATTCCATAGCGACTATTCAGAATTTTCAACTGGACATATCTTTTGATCCCCGCTATGAAATTTTGATTTTTCGGATTCGTTGGAAAGATATTCTCAATTAGATCCTACCATTTTTGGTTTCTCCAAAATCCGGATTGTTTTACACCCGGTATGTTCAATTGAAGTTTGAAATCGAATTATCGAACTACTGCGCCATTTTCAATTCTATTTATAATTATATATAAATATTTATATTCTAACGACGACGCGTATAAATATATACGTTCGAATTATATTCAAAATAAATTTCTCGTCAATATTATTTAAAATTATCTATTTTAAATATTCAAAATTCGCTAAAATTGCCAAAATAAAAATTTTAAACTGGCTCAGAATTTCTGGGTTATTACACCTAAGTCGTCACTGGGTGTTCTGGCGCCTAGTAGGTCGACCGCTAGGATCGACCGCTTGGGTTGCTAACCGCCCTGTAAGGGTGGTTAAATATGGTATAATATATCTATATATTCTATAACACCCCGCATTTTTAGTTAAAAATAATAAATTGCGGATAACTTAATTAAATATTCAGAATTAGGTGAAACCGGCATTACCGTTTTAGAATTCTGGTTCAGATAGACCCCAAGTTTGCGTAAAACGGATAACGTATGAAGAAGTTATGAACATTAGAAGTTTGAAGAAGCAAGTGGGCGACAAGCTAGTGTAATTGGTGCACTTGGAAGTGCGCCAAAGCTAATTTACACCAGCGCACTTGTAAAGTACGCTAGTGTAAGTTTGTAAACCATATGGGTCGACCCGTACTGCCTATGTCGACCTATGGGTCGAACCAAGGGAGTTGGGTCGACCCTAGTGTCAACCCAGAGGGTAGGTGGATCGATCCACCCCTGATCAGGGCAGATTCATTCGGCGTATTTGGATTGTTTTTCAAACCACATTTGTTGCTGACTCAGCGCTGCGTGTACAAGTACACCTATAAATAGGCTAGCAGAGCCTAGCCTAAATCTCATATTTTCTAAGAGGCTGTCTAGACTCTATCATTCTTCTTCTTCCTCAAACCTCTTAAGAAAATATAATTAGTATTAGGAAATTCTGATTTAAGATCTAGAGGAAAATAATGTATATATACAAAAAAGGTGTTCAGAATTCTATTCGAAGCAAGGTAAATTCTTAGATTTGGTTAATTTAGACTTCTCTTCTTTTTTCGTCTTTTTCTTTTAGTCTGAGAATTGTGAATCCATGGTTACATAGATTCTAGATCTAGTTAAGAGAGCCATGGAATGCTAGGCCTGGACCAGATTCATTAACTGAAAACAATTAGGTGAGTGGATTTAACTTACCTTTTTTATAATGGCATATCTATCGTTTGGCATTCCCCGCTAATTTTTATAATAAATCTGCTGAAATGATTACTCTACTGAAATGTTTAACCTACTGTAATCTGTTGAAATGATTAATCCGCTGAACTATAAACCTACTGAAATATGTTGAAATTAGTATTGTGGAATATGACTGGAAATTTGGGGTTGTATAAACATATAAATCTGTAGGCTTAATTCAAGATTAAGTGGAGCATGCTAACGAAACTGTATGTAACCTATGGAATCTGTTAAATCTATGGGGTTAAGTACACCTGTTAAAATCAGTAGGGTTAAGTAAATCTGTTTAATCGGTTGGGGTTGTATGAACCTGTTACCCAGTATTACTTAACATATTTAATCTATTGGAGTTATATAAACCTGTTAAATCTGTGGGGGTTATGCGAATATGTTAATCTGTAAATCATAACCTAGACTGAGAACATTTCTGTTGTATAAAGCCTATTATTATTAATCACCTTTCTGAATTGGGAATTTCTTTGAATGCTGTAATCATGAAATTTACAATGAACATGAATATTTGTTAATAATATTATTATTCCAAAAGATTGTAAATAAGAATTACAGTAAAATTTGGAAGAATGAATATGCCTAAATTTACAGTAAATAGGAAATTGTAAACATACATTTAACTGTGCTAAGACACGAGGTTAAGTCCAACATGTGGTAGAAGTCTGCCCAGAACCGCCTGGCAAGTCTAGCATCCACAAGTGGTCGACTTAATGTTAGAGGTTTGGTGCATAAACATATATATGAACATATGTATATAAAAGGATAGAAATTAATGGAAATGAATGAAAGTTAAAACTGTAAAAGAATTGGTATGAACGGGGAATGATAATAACCTATTATGAATAAACCTGAATGGGCAAAAAGAAAGATAATAGGTAGGCTTGTCCTAGTGACTAGTGGGAATTATAGCTTAGGTTATAACAAATGATAGAGAAGGTGAGATAACTTATGTAATAAGATAAGTTGTACTTAATTATAAATTAAGTAATCTATAAATCTGGAAAGCTGAATTCTGTTGTTTGTAATAAGTAAAGGAAAGAGGGGAAAACTTATGAAATGCAATAAGTTGTACTTAATTATAAATTAAGTAATCTGAAAACCTGAAATCTAAAATCTACTGATAAGTATAACATGTTGAAGGCTTATTAATGAACTTAAATGAGTTAAGTTATATAACTGAAATTAATAAGCAAGAGGAACTTGGTAACTTGAATAAGAAGTTAGTATGATTTGAAATGACCAAGTTACCTGGAAATCTGATAAGGTAGAGCAAGCGCGTAATCAAATGGTTAGACATAGGGTCTAATAACATGTTATCCGAGGCACTTGGACCAGTCCGTACATCTGAAGGTGAATAACCCAACGGGATAGATCATGTGGTGCCATGGCGGCACAAGAGGGGTGCACGTCCGTCTGATTTTTCTGCTTATTCTATCTGTTGTTCTGTTGAGATTCTGTTGGCTCCAAAGGACTGGAAGAGGAAGCACATGGCTTCCTGGGGTGTGGATGGTACTCTCGGTAGTCATCTGTGCGGTGGTAGCATTTAGGCTATGCTCGCAGAGGTTAGGTCTGCGCGTTACTACCCGGTGAGTATACCTTGATTGCCACGATAGTGGGTAGTTAAAAGGATGAAGGGTTTCTTAGGTGATTTGACGAACCTGGTGCCTTGTGACTAGGCGGGTTACGACCATCTCATTTATTTTCCTTTGGCGGGTCTAACCATCTGATTGATAGTAATCGTCGGGCAGCGTTCATCGACAGTCAGTGTGATGCGAAAAGGAAGGAGAGCTAAACCAAAAGACCATTGACCTTTTACTATCGCGGATTTGGTTGCGGGACACGACAATTTGGATGTAGATTATTTGTTAGGAGAACGTCAATAGCTCTCATATCTATTTGCCTTTCACTAGTTCAGGGAGGGGTCAGGTGGGACCATAGCCACCGTGAAAATGTAGACTATAGCATATGTGTATACATATATCTGAAAGGCTCCCGACCAAGTTTGGTGTATCTGATATAGCCCTGTTACGGAACTCAGTGCATAGTAGATAATACATACGAATACATGCATACCATTTCCGGATGGTGTATCATCGAGGTCGAGGCATCGAGTACGATTAACGACACATACATGAGAAAGTCTAGGTACATGCATGTCTGCTCCAGTTGGTGTATCGTAGACTCTAGGGTATTACTCTGTGATGGAATCTGATTAGATCGCAGTCTGTACACTTACGTAGCATGGCGGTTCTATATGGAATGCAGTGTTGTTATACAGAGATTCGTACATCGTTCCTACGTAGGACAAGGAACTGCGTATATTTTTGTTATGTTACGACGGAGACCGTGTGATTGGGGTACCATGGAGCGTACCTTAATGTTGGGAGTAGCTACATATATACTGTATTAGGTTAATCCACTGGGAAGTAGATGGGTACGACGTGTCTGTAAGCCTTGAGTGTTATTAACCCAAGTAACCTAATAAATAAGAAAATGTAACTGAACGGTATATGCAGGGTTATCCAAAATGTGTAGTTTAAATAAACTCACAAAAACTTGTGTTCTGACCCCCTCCTCATAACATACTCGCAAGTTAGATTTGTCGCAGAGATATGGCAGCTTTGGATACTAGTTAAGCAGTATTATTATCTGGATAAGTCTATATTTGATTATATTATATTTTATTCCATTCCACTGTGAGATATTTTTTGAGCTATAATATGTTTACTATCTCTATCTTTTTTGCAGGATACCAGAAAAACCAACATGGGTTTCGACAGATTAGAATTCTAAAAAACAATTGATCTATCGGAATTCAGATTGTTACATTTGGTATCAGGGTCAGGTTTAAGATTCTTGTATAGATAGTGAGTGAACGTATTTTTATTTTTTTTAATATATTATATATATACACCAAGATCCATAGGGGAACCCGCTAATTAGAAAGAACATAATATTGGAAAAGTTGGATATCTGTTTTGTACACTAAAGGAATGAACATGGAAATCTGAGACCGTTAGGAAATTTGGGTCGGAAGTGTACAATATATTTTGTATGGAAGAAAGGTGAATCCCATTTGATAGTATTTCAGGTTAGTGGGTTTGGCAGTAAAACCTTATAAATTGGAAATGGTTAAAATGAGAAAAATGGATTAGGAATATATAAATATAGTTGAGAGAATTGAATTTGTAGGAGTGTCTAGGAAAGCCTAGGTAAGTTGGAAACTCACTTTGTGTCTAACCCCATCGTTAACTTTTAAGAACTTGAAATTGTAAAATCTTTTGGAGGACGGTTTATGGTATTTTCAAGTTTTAATCTTATAAGTGTCTTGATGTTTGAAAAACAAAGTAGTACATATTAAGTTTTGAAGTAAAATGGAGTATATTTTGGAAACAGTGATTTCTTGAGAAATTTTTGTTTAAAATGGATTCTTTCAGAGAAAGGTGCACATTATAGAGCATGTATGGCTCGCTAGTTTTCAAGCAATATGGCATGAAAGGATTAAAAAGAAGAACATAGAAAATGTTGCATTTTGATGTGGCATTTTGTTGAAAACTAGAATTTTCAGTAAGGAAAGTTTTGAAATCTCTATTCTTTTGACAATCATTTTTGATAAATTGTTCTAACAAGAAAATTTTGTTGGGTGGACAAAATAAGTTGTAGAAATTAAGAATAGAGTAGATGTTTGCACCTTGTAGTATACCAACTTTATAGGAAAGAACAAGTTGTAAACCTGATTGATAAATAGTTGTCCTTATCTACTCCAGTTTTTGTGATTTGAAAAAAAAAACGATTTACATTTGTTTTTATAAAATGACATGTTTTATGGTTTGGCAAAAGTAAGTTTTAGGCGAGGAAAATAAAGTTTTGATACTTTTAACTTTTGGAAGAAAAGTGAAATGAAAAGGCCAATCCGTGTTTTAAAAAGTATGGAGTAGATCAGGATTAGTGCCTAGGGAAGACAGGAAAGGTTTTGAGGCTATGAAGTGGATAACGATAATTATCTCGGGAAAAATGGTAATTTCCCGTTGAATATGTAAGCATCGAAAAGCCTAGGGTGTTGCTTGTAAATGACTGTTGGTACACAACCAGGACTAGGTGTGATTCATAGATAGCGAAATGCAAGTAAGTGTTTAGATTCTATTAATTTTCCTATTGGGGTAAAATCTGTTATTACAATTCTGTTGGGATCTTTTTGTTATTTTGTTCCTATTTAGTAGTTAGGTAACACCTAAACCTGCCATTGATCCCATGGTTTGAACATTTCTATCTGAGGGGGACATAGTCCTGAGATTCTTAGCCCTTAGTAGTAGCTGTGTAGAGTGTCTGTTTTCCTGTTTTAGTTGAAGGACTAAAAGGATTGTTTGAAGTTAAACTTAGATCAGAGGATTAAGTTAAATAAGATAAGAAAAGAGTAAGGCTACAAATCTATTAAAGCAACAAACATGACAATAAAAGAAAATGGAAAATTCTGAGAAAAGGTGAATAAGAAAAAAAATTCCAAGATAAGTTGAAAAAGAAAATTTGTAACAAAGAAAGTTTTCTTATGTGGGATGTGCTTGGATAGGAAAATAGGTAATCTTTATAAACTTGTTGTATAAAATCCAAGTACAAATAGAAAAGGTGCACAAATGAAAAACAGAGGATGTTAAGTTTTCCGTTTTCTACCTTTTTATAACATAAGAAATCGAGTTTAGAAAATTAGATTTTTCTGAAATTTGAAAGGGTTGGTAGGATTTTGGGTGCAAAAATTGGATGAACTGCGCTCTTTCTCTGCAAGAGTGTGGGAAAATTTGGATGAAAATATATTTTGATTTTCAAAATATTGCATTCATATAGAATTACCAGCATATTTATGATGTGTGCATCATGTTTTTAAAGGATTTTTGAAAAATTTATATACATATAGGAGGTACCGCTTAGGCATACATGTATCACTATGTTGTATTACACTTTGCACGAGTGCACAGATGTTTGCAAAAAATGGATGCACACATGATGGTTGTGATTTATGTGAGGAATTACTTGATTTTACCCTTACCAAATTTCGGGGATGAAACATCCTAAGGGTGGGAGAATGTAACACCCCGCATTTTTAGTTAAAGATAATAAATTAGGGATAACTTAATTAAATATTCAAAATTAAGTGAAACCGGCATTCCTGTTGCGTTCCTCTCGGAATTCTGGTTCGGATAGACCCCAAGTTTGCATAAAACAGATAACACATGAAGAAGTTATGGACATTAGAAGTTCGATGAAGCAAGCGAGCGATAGGCCAGTGTAACTAGCGCACTTGGCAAGTGCACTAAAGCTAATTTACACTGGCGCACTTGTGAAGTGCGCCAGTATAAGTTTGTAAACCCATATGGGTCGTCCCGTACCGCCTATGTCGACCTATAGGTCGACCCAAGGGGCCTGGGTCGACGGTCCACCCAAGGGGGCTGGGTCGACCCTAGGGTCGACCCAGGGGGTAGGTGGGTCGATCCACTCCTGATCCAGGCTGATTCGTTTGGTGTGTCTGGACTGTTTCCCAAACCACATTCGTTGCTGACTCTGCATTGCATGTGCAAGAACACCTGTAAAGTGGCTAGCAGAGCCTAGCCTAAATCTAATATTTTCTGAGAGGCCATCTAGACTCTGATTCTTCCTCCTCCGCAAACCTCTTCAGAAAATAGAACAATTAGCATTAGGAAATTCTGATTCAAGATCTGGTGGAAAAGAATGTATATTTACAAAAAGGGTGTTCAGAATTATGTTCGAAGTAAGGTAAATTCTTAGATCTAGTTAATTTAGATTTCTTTCCTTTCCCCCTTTTTTCTTTTAGTCTGAGAATTGTGAATCCATGGTTACTTAGATTCTAGATCCAATTAGGAGAGCCATGGAATGCTAGGTCTACCCCAGATTCATGAAATAGAAAGCAATTAGGTGAGTGGATTTAAGTTGTACCTTTTTGGTAATGGTATATCAATCGTTTGGCTTAACCAGCTAATTTGTATAATAAATCTGCTGAAATGTTTAACCTGCTGTAATTTATTGAAATGATTAATCCGCTGAACTGTAAACCTGAAGAAATCTATTGAAATTAGTACTGTTGAATATGTGGAAATTTTGGGTTGTGTGAACATGTAAATCTGTAGGCTTAATTCAAGATTATGTGGATTATGCTAATGAAACTGTATGTAACCTGTGGAATCTGTTGAATCTATGAGGTTAAGTTAACCTGTTGAAATTTATGGGGTTAAGTAACTCTGTTTAATCTGTTGGGGTTATATGAACCTGTTAACCTGTAATACTTAACCTGTTTAATCTGTTGGAGTTATATGAACCTGTTAAATCTATGGGGGTTATGCGAATATGTTATTATGTAAATCATAAACTGAACTGAGAACATTTCTGCTGTATAAAACCTATTTCTATTAATCACCTATCCGAATTGGAAATTTCTATGAATGCTGTAATTATGAAATTTGCAATGAACATGAATATTTGTTGAGAATATTATTGTGCCAAAAGATTATAAATAATAACTTCAGTAAAATTTGGAGGAATGAATATGCCTAAATTTATAGTAAATAGGAAATTGTAAACATACATTTAATGGTGCTAAGACACGAGGTTAAGTCCAACTTGTGGTAGAAGTCTATCCAGAACCGCTCGACAAATCCAGCATCCACAAGTGGTCGGCTTAATGTGAGAGGTCTGGTGCATAAACATATATATGAATATATGTATATATAAGGATAGAAATTGTAACAACCCGTATTTTTGAATAACATGTTATAACATAAATCAAGGCAGAATTAAACTGAAAAATCTGAATCAAGGGAAACAGGCTGTGCCATTGCGTTCATCTCGGAAAAATACGCGAAATAGAGTCCGAGTTTTCGAAAATCGGAGTCCGTATGACCGAGATATGGCCTCGCGAAGTTTCACTAAAAATTCAAATTCAAAACAGATTCAAATTTCAGAAAATCAGGGTAGGCGGGAAAAATCCCGCCCAGACCAGGTCGACCTGGGGGTCGACCTGGGTGTCGACCTAGGTGGGACCAGGTCGACTGGGGAGTCGACCCTAGGGTCGACCTGGGGGTCGACCTGCCTGGTCGGACCCAGGCAACCTGGTGCACCCATTTTGGCTGTTTGGACCTGTTTTGTTGGCTAGTGACGGGATTTGATGGCTCGGATTGAATCTAGGGTTAATCCTATGGCTAATACTATCCTAATCTTCTATAAAAAGACCCCTAAGCCTAGCCTAAATCACCATTATTCAATCCTACAACTAAACTATGTCAAATTTGTTCCTCTCATGGCCTCCACTCTCATGCTAAAATTTATAAGTCTATTTATATGAGAGATTTTGAGTTCATACAAGTGTTTTCAAACTTGTATGAGTGTTCTTAGTTTGCATTCAAGTCAAGTTGCAACATCTCTATTGCAAAGCAAGGGTTTTTATTGATTTGGCTCAAGGGTTTTTCATTTGGAGCTTTCATATTTGGGTCTTTTTTTGGTGATTGCATAAGGGCTTCGTCTCAATCTTTATAATAAATATTCATTTGTGTCTTCATAGCATTGTAAGCCCTTTTCTACTTTCTTTTTGAACTCTAAAGTTAAATGAATGATGCAAGTTTGGGGTTGATCATTATGATATGCAAGTTTGGTTGATCATTATGTTATGCAAGTTGGTGTAATCATTATGTATGACACATGTTACTATGTTATGCAAGTTGGGTTGATCATTATACACATGTTATCATGTTATGCAAGTTAAACTTGAGTTTGTGAGCCTAAAGCTTCAAGCTTTATGTTAAAGGTTGCATTTTGGCAACATGGAAGTTATCATATCCCTTATGATAACTTGCATGTGAGGCTAAATGCGAACTCCTAGCAACTTCTACATGTCATTTATCACCATGCATCACTTATATGCTAATTTTGGTTTTATGCATACTTTTGAAGCCTAATAATGCAATATGCAAGTATATGAACATATGTACATCTCATATGCCACCATGTTAAACTTGTGGCTTCAACACCTTTTTGTCATGATTATGCCAAGTTCCCTATTTTATCCTTTATGCGTTGATGCGATTATGTAAACGATGGGATTACGTTGGGGTTGGGTAACATTATGACATAAACATGGTTTTTATAACATGACGTGATATGTTAACTTGTAATTATGTTTTGGAAACATAATGGACATGACACTTAGAAAATATGAGTGTGGCCAACTCGAGGTTGGGTTGAGTTTGTAGCATAAATCTACCCGGACCCGCCCGGCTTAACTAGTGGCTACAAACAATAGGACTCAATGTGAGAAGTTGGTCATGTTGTGCTCGAACCCGAGGTTAGACCAAATTGTGGTGTAAAGCTACCCGGACCCGCCCGGCTTAACTAGTAACCACAACAAGGTCTAATGTGAGAGGTTAAAGCACATTAAGTTAATTAATGCCTCCTGATTAGGGTTAAGTCATGGTCCACTTAATACTTAACCAATTTGGGCTTGATGGGTTAATCGGGGTTAAGTCATGAACCTTGGGTACACTTAACCAATTTAATCCACGTTTGGATCGGGTTAACCACATTTAACCCGTTAAGAAACCCTAGTTGCGTGGTCCTTTGCAGCAGTAACCCTCTTGATAGTATCATAAGACCCTAGGGACTAGGCTAGGGTGGGGCACGATTACTGGGCTGACATGTAAGCGACCAAAACGACGGCTGAGTAGGTACGCCGGTGTAGGTCCACGCGGACTATGGTCGTGCACTTAGTCCGGAGTTGGAAAATCAGGCACGGGTACCAGTAGAACTAGACTGTGCATACTTGATCTGTGTCCGAGGTTGGCACCCTAGGACTTGATACACCCTAGGGTGGACCTAGCGCAGTTTAACTACATTTCATGTTGGGCCGTATGACACCGACACTTGACGAGTTAGGCTTATAGGGAGCCGATCGACTAGACCGTGCAGTTGGACCTTGATTTAGGTCACCTCATGATGTTGGGCCAAGCTTGGGCCAAGGGATAAGTTCTTGTTTTTCTTGACATGTTAGAATGCTAGTACACCCGTGGTGCAAAACTTAACCTTGATTATGCGATGACACCTTTATCTATCTTGTTAGTTACTCATCATGCCAGTATGTTGTTACCCTTATGTTCATCTCAGCTTCTCATGCCAGTTGACTTTACTAGTTCATGAACTGATAGTAGTTAGGGCTTACCAATCTTTTTGACTGACCTGTTTTCTTTCGCCTCTTTTCTTCCGTTTCCCCCGCCCTCAGGTTCTCAGGGTGGGAACATTGGAGCTTAGCTCGGATCTTTATAGCTTGCTTACTGGATTTGCTCATGTACGGTTTTGGACATTGAGCTAGCTATGGTTTATCACTTCACTTTGGGGATAGTACTTTACGTATTTCAGTTTTTCAGTTTATGCTTTTCTCTAGACTTTGTTTGTTGGAAAATAATGATCAAGTACTTTGTTGTAACTTAACTATGGTTTTGAAATGCTAGTTTTATCCACTGCTTTACTACTCTGTTTTACTTATATGTTCTGTCTTGTGATATCTACATGCATGTTTACCTTGTTTAACGCCCCTCCGAAGCTAGTGTGCTTGCAAGAGTTACCCTGGCGGAGCTGGGGTGTTACATTTGGTATCAGAGCCTAAGGTTTACAAGATTTGAGCAAAAGTGTTTTTGAAATTTACCTTTTGAAAAACTATTTTCAAAACCAATTATGTATTTTTCCAAGAAAAGTCTAGTATTTTAAAAGGCTATTCCCCAAAAGCCATAGCACTATCCTTCGTTTCTTCATTCTGAATCTATCTTTTTCTTTTTCAGTATGGCCGATCTTAACCTTCCCGAGGGAGTTACCATTCCCGGATGGTTCCGGAGGTACTTGGAAGCTAGGGCCAACGATGTGGGCCCAACAAATACCCCCAATATAACTGAGGTTCCTCCTCCTCCTTAGAATCCGCAAGCAGATTTCGCTAAGATTTGCAAAGACTTTAAGGCGATGGGTGGCAAGAACTTTATTGGGACGGAGACTTTTGTGGAGGCAAGAAATTGGTTGAAAGAAACTGAAGATCTCTTCGCCATCTTTGATGTGCAAGATCATAGGAAGGTTTTATTGGCAGCATGGTTATTAAAAGAAGAAGCTGCTTATTGGTGGGAGGTCACCAATGCTACGAGGCCTATAGAGACTTGGGCCGACTTTAGGACAAGATTTGGGCTTAAGTTTCTATCATCAGCCGAGGCAAATCTGTAATTGGAGAATTTATATCTTTGAAGCAAGGGGACATGACAGTGAGGGAGTATGTGAATGAGTTTAACAAGCTCGCCCGATTCGGTTTGGACATGGTTAATACTCCCTAGAAGAAGGCTTTACGCTTTGCACGAGGGTTGAATGAGCCATTACAAAGTTTAGCCCTATCTCATATACCCATGGGGGCCACTTTTGAAGGACTAGTAAACATGGCATTGCTTCAAGGAGACGATAAGAATGGCAAGAAGGAAGTCAAGGCTAATGAGACTCAAGCCAAGAAGACAGACTCCAATTGGGGAGGAAATCAGAGCAATCAGAACAACAAAAACAACAAGAACAACAAGGGCAACAAGGCCAAGGCAAAGGACCCAAGAAAATGCAACTACTGTGGGATTGTTGGGCACATAGCTAAAGACTGTAGGAAGAAGAAGAGGAAGTTGGGCGAATGCTTTCATTGTGGAGAGACCGGACATTTTAGCAAGGATTGCCCCAAGAAGCAAGGGCAGAATCAGCGTGCAGGACCTTCTGGAGGGCAAGTGCATGCTCTCAATGCTGCTCCAGTTCAGGACCGAGGTAGTATTTCTATAGAAAGTCTTGTTTATATTTCTGATTATCCTGTTCGCACCTTATTTGATTCTGGCGCATCGCATAGTTTTATTTCTTCTGACATTGTTGAAAGTTTGCACCTAAGTACTAGCCTAGTTGAGGATCCCGTTTGTGTTTCAAATCCAATCGGGGGTTCCGCCCATCTATCTATGATTTGTGTGGATTTGAAGATTTCTATCTTGACCGTAGAATTCACGTGTAATGCTTATGTTCTCGGGTTCACGGGATATGGGTTGATCTTGGGCATGGATTGGTTGTCCAGTTATGGAGCCATTCTCGATTGTGAACATAGGGTGGTGAGGCTCATGACTCGCCTCGGTAATACCCTAGAAATTTCTTGTAACCCTAGAGGTCCCGTCATGTTATGTTATCTTGAATCTCTCGACTCATCCATCGATGATCTGCAATCTGTAAGGGTGGTCCGAGACTATCCTGATGTCTTTGAAGTAGTTAAGGGGTTACCCCCTAAACGAGAGATAGATTTCCGCCTTTATCTAGTCGATAATGCCAAGCCAGTATCATTGCCCGTTAGGCACATGGCCCCACGAGAAAGAAAAGAGCTCAGTAAGCAAATCAAGGAGCTGCTTGAGAAGAATTTTATTAGACGAAGCATTTCTGAATGGGGTGCTCCGGTGGTATTCGCTACTAAGGCGGATGGATCGCTTCGTCTATGTGTTGATTATCGAGAGTTGAACAAGCTGACAAAGAAGAATAGGCACCCTTTACCGAGGATTGATGATCTCTTTGATCAGCTGGTTGGTGCTTCTGTTTTCTCTCAGCTCGATCTAGCCACCGGATTCCATCAGCTTAGAGTAGCTGAGGATAACATTGATAAAACTGCGTTTAGGACTCCATATGGATTCTTTGAATGGCTTGTCATGCCATTCGGATTGACTAATGCACCCGCCTACTTCGTAGACTTGATGAGTAGGGTGTTCAGGGAGTTCCTCAACAAGTTTGTTGTTGTCTTCGTGGATGATATTCTGATCTTCTCAAAGGATGAGGAAGAGCATGCTAGGCATCTCAAGGAAGTGATGGATACGCTTAGAGCGCATCAGTTGAAAGCCAAGTTTTCCAAATGTCATTTCTGGAGAAGGGAAGTTCGGTTTCTTGGACATATAGTTTCTAAGCAAGGCATAGCGGTGGATCCCGCGAAAGTGGTTGTGGTTCAAGATTGGAAGACTCCTAGGAATGCAACTGAAGTAAGAAGCTTTCTCGGTCTGGCGGGCTACTATAGGAAGTTCATCAGGGACTTCGCTAAGATTTCGGCCCCTCTTACTAAGTTAACGAAGAAGAACTTAGTCTTTGCATGGGACTTGGAGTGTGAGCTTGCTTTTCAAAAGCTCAAAAGAGCCCTTACCTCAGCTCCAGTTTTGGCATTACCCGATAGTGGTAAGATGTTTACCGTGTACACCGATGCATGTGGTACGGGGTTAGGAGCTGTTCTGATGCAAGAGGGAAGAGTGATATGTTATGGGGGTAGGCAACTTAAAGTTCATGAGAAGAACTATCCCACTCATGATTTGGAGTTAGCGGCGATCGTCTTTGCACTCAAATCCTGGCGCCACTATCTTCTAGGCGAAAGGTTTGAGTTGTATACTGATCACAAGTCACTCAAGTACCTCTTCTCGCAAAAAGATCTGAATCTAAGGCAGCAAAGGTGGATGGAATTCTTGGCATCTTATGACTTCGAGATAGCTTATACCCCTGGCAATGGTAACGTTGTGGCAGATGCACTAAGCAGAAGGAGGTTGACTTTGAGCCCCTTGTTCATTGAGATGAAGAACTTATAATTCTTGGCAACCTTTGATTTCACGACGGCTGTTGAGTCGATGACGGGTTCATTAGCATCCCGTGAGCTTAGACCCACACTTCTTGATCAAGTTGGGGCTTCGCAGAAGGAAGATCCACAGATAGTCGAGGTCATGGACAAGTTGATTCGTGGTGAGACGTCTAGTCACCTTGCTAGATATACTATTGATGATAAGGGTTGGCTAAGGCGTGATGGAAGGCTATGCGTTCCACAAATAGGGGACTTGGTGCATAAAGTTCTCGAGGAAGCACATCATTCGAAGATGACTATACATCCTGGAGGAGATAAGACGTATAGGGATATGAAGCGCATTTTCTTTTGGGGCGGAATGAAGAAGGATGTGGCAGGGTATGTTTCAAAGTGCATGGTGTGCCAACAAGTGAAAGCCGAGTCGAAGAAACCAGGTGGGCTATTACATCCATTGGAGGTCCCGCAATGGAAGTGGGAGAGTATTTCTATGGATTTTGTGGATGGATTGCCTAGGTCAAGGAGAGGGAACACAAGCATATGGGTCATAGTTGACAGACTTACGAAGAGTGCTCACTTCATTCCAGTAAAAAGCAAGAGGACCGCATCATGGCTAGCAACTATTTATCTCCAAGAGATAGTGCGGTTGCATGGAGTTCCTTCTAGCATAGTTAGCGATCGTGACCCAATTTTCACTAGCCAGTTCTGGAATAGTTTGCAAGAAGCGATGGGTACGTGATTGAATCTGAGCACAGCCTATCACCCCCAGACGGATGGCCAAACCGAAAGGGTGAATAGAATGCTAGAAGATCTCTTGAGGCTTTGTGTTCTCGACTTCGGTGGTACTTGGGAATACCACCTTCCTCTTGTAGAGTTTGCGTATAATAATAGCTATCAAGCCAGCATAGGGATGGCACCATTTGAAGCTTTGTATGGGAGGCCGTGTAGGTCACCATCTTGTTGGTGGGAGACAACAGATAGACTTATACTTGGGCCCGATATGATACGGGACACATCCGAGAAAGTTGAATTAGTGAGAAGAAGGATGAAAGAGGCCCAAGATAGACAGAAATCCTATGCTGACAAGCGAAGGGCAGATTTGGAATTCGAAGTGGGAGACATGGTTTTCGTGAAGGTTTCTCCTTTGCGTAATGTGGTACATTTTGGAGCAGTAGGGAAGCTGGCACCAAGGTTCGTAGGACCCTTCCCTATCATAGAGAGAATTGGGAAGATGGCCTATAAGGTGGAATTGCCCGAAAAGCTAGCCGGAGTGCATAATGTCTTTCATGTCTCACATCTCCGAAAGTGCCTACATGAGTCCGCTGAGGTGGTTGAACCAAGCATTCTTGAAGACATTGAGGTAGAGAAAGAAGCAACCTTGAGAAAAGCTCCGATTCGTATCTTGGGAACGGAGATCAAGAAGCTAAGGAATCGGGAAGTCAAATTGGTGAAAGTTCAGTGGAGTGAAGCCGATGAAGACGCAACGCGGGAAACCGAGGAGAAGATGCGTGGGCTTTATCCATTCCTTTTTGAGGGTACATTCTCGACCTCTTTCCTAATTAGCATATCTTACTTTTATCCGTGTTTATCCTGTTTATCTTATTATCTCGTTAAGCTTGTCATGAGAACCTTAGGTAGAAACCCTTTGGATGAAACATGTATTTGAAACATGTTATGCTTGATGGTTGCAAGTGGTTGCAAGTGTTTGCACGTGGATACTCGTGGATGCATGATACACATTAGGCACTAAGATCGGCTCACACACTTTCATGTTGCATATGCATGAGTGCTTATACTTATTCATGGATGAAACTTGTTATGCTATCACGTGGATGTTGCATATGGATGAATGTTATGTGCACTCATGTAGAGACTATGAGTTATGTTAGGAATTTGCATACATATGGACTCATTTCACTAACATGCTTTGCATTAAGGAGGTTTACTGTATCAGTAACCGCCTGATTTTTGCATTAGATAAGTACATATACACACACCTTTGCATATGATCATACAGCATTTAGAATCCTTTAAGGACAATGACTGCACGTGGATGATGTTTTGAGTAGATGGATGATGGATGGTAGGATACGTTCTTCCTAACTTGGAGATTTCGGGGACGAAATCTTTTAAGGAGGGGAGAATGTAACAACCCGTATTTTTGAATAACATGTTATAACATAAATCAAGGCAGAATTAAACTGAAAAATCTGAATCAAGGGAAACGGGCTGTGCCATTGCGTTCATCTCGGAAAAATACGCGAAATAGAGTCCGAGTTTTCGAAAATCGGAGTCCGTATGACCGAGATATGGCCTCGCGAAGTTTCACGAAAAATTCAAATTCAAAACAGATTCAAATTTCAGAAAATCAGGGTAGGCGGGAAAAATCCCGCCCAGACCAGGTCGACCTGGGGGTCGACCTGGGTGTCGACCTGGGTGGGACTAGGTCGACTGGGGAGTCGACCCCAGGGTCGACCTGGGGGTGACCTGCCTGGTCGGACCCAGGCAACCTGGTGCACCCATTTTGGCTGTTTGGACCTGTTTTGTTGGCTAGTGACGGGATTTGATGGCTCGGATTGAATCTAGGGTTAATCCTATGGCTAATACTATCCTAATCTTCTATAAAAAGACCCCTAAGCCTAGCCTAAATCACCATTATTCAATCCTACAACTAAACTATGTCAAATTTGTTCCTCTCATGGCCTCCACTCTCATGCTAAAATTTCTAAGTCTATTTATATGAGAGATTTTGAGTTCATACAAGTGTTTTCAAACTTGTATGAGTGTTCTTAGTTTGCATTCAAGTCAAGTTGCAACATCTCTATTGCAAAGCAAGGGTTTTTATTGATTTGGCTCAAGGGTTTTTCATTTGGAGCTTTCATATTTGGGTCTTTTTTTGGTGATTGCATAAGGGCTTCGTCTCAATCTTTATAATAAATATTCATTTGTGTCTTCATAGCATTGTAAGCCCTTTTCTACTTTCTTTTTGAACTCTAAAGTTAAATGAATGATGCAAGTTTGGGGTTGATCATTATGATATGCAAGTTTGGTTGATCATTATGTTATGCAAGTTGGTGTAATCATTATGTATGACACATGTTACTATGTTATGCAAGTTGGGTTGATCATTATACACATGTTATCATGTTATGCAAGTTAAACTTGAGTTTGTGAGCCTAAAGCTTCAAGCTTTATGTTAAAGGTTGCATTTTGGCAACATGGAAGTTATCATATCCCTTATGATAACTTGCATGTGAGGCTAAATGCGAACTCCTAGCAACTTCTACATGTCATTTATCACCATGCATCACTTATATGCTAAGTTTGGTTTTATGCATACTTTTGAAGCCTAATAATGCAATATGCAAGTATATGAACATATGTACATCTCATATGCCACCATGTTAAACTTGTGGCTTCAACACCTTTTTGTCATGATTATGCCAAGTTCCCTATTTTATCCTTTATGCGTTGATGCGATTATGTAAATGATGGGATTACGTTGGGGTTGGGTAACATTATGACATAAACATGGTTTTTATAACATGACGTGATATGTTAACTTGTAATTATGTTTTGGAAACATAATGGACATGACACTTAGAAAATATGAGTGTGGCCAACTCGAGGTTGGGTTGAGTTTGTAGCATAAATCTACCCGGACCCGCCCGGCTTAACTAGTGGCTACAAACAATAGGACTCAATGTGAGAAGTTGGTCATGTTGTGCTCGAACCCGAGGTTAGACCAAGTTGTGGTGTAAAGCTACCCGGACCCGCCCGGCTTAACTAGTAACCACAACAAGGTCTAATGTGAGAGGTTAAAGCACATTAAGTTAATTAATGCCTCCTGATTAGGGTTAAGTCATGGTCCACTTAATACTTAACCAATTTGGGCTTGATGGGTTAATCGGGGTTAAGTCATGAACCTTGGGTACACTTAACCAATTTAATCCACGTTTGGATCGGGTTAACCACATTTAACCCGTTAAGAAACCCTAGTTGCGTGGTCTTTTGCAGCAGTAACCCTCTTGATAGTATCATAAGACCCTAGGGACTAGGCTAGGGTGGGGCACGATTACTGGGCTGACATGTAAGCGACCAAAACGACGGCTGAGTAGGTACGCCGGTGTAGGTCCAGGTGGACTATGGTCGTGCACTTAGTCCGGAGTTGGAAAATCAAGCATAGGTACCAGTAGATCTAGACTGTGCATACTTGATTTGTGTCCGAAGTTGACACCCTAGGACTTGATACACCCTAGGGTGGACCTAGCGCAGTTTAACTACATTTCATGTTGGGCCGTATGACACCGACACTTGACGAGTTAGGCTTATAGGGAGCCGATCGACTAGACCGTGCAGTTGGACCTTGATTTAGGTCACCTCATGATGTTGGGCCAAGCTTGGGCCAAGGGATCAGTTCTTGTTTTTCTTGACATGTTAGAATGCTAGTACACCCGTGGTGCAAAACTTAACCTTGATTATGCGATGACACCTTTATCTATCTTGTTAGTTACTCATCATGCCAGTATGTTGTTACCCTTATGTTCATCTCAGCTTCTCATGCCAGTTAACTTTACTAGTTCATGAACTGATAGTAGTTAGGGATTACCAGTCTTTTTGACTGACCTGTTTTCTTTC
The DNA here is from genome assembly GCA_030737875.1 of Allium sativum. Taxonomy (NCBI): domain Eukaryota; kingdom Viridiplantae; phylum Streptophyta; class Magnoliopsida; order Asparagales; family Amaryllidaceae; genus Allium; species Allium sativum. Next base: position 255,557,859 of record CM060918.1, on the reverse strand, counting down.
GCCTCTTTTCTTCCGTTTCCCCCCCAGGTTCTCAGGGTGGGAACATTGGAGCTTAGCTTGGATCTTTATAGCTTGCTTACTGGATTTGCTCATGTACGGTTTTGGACATTGAGCTAGCTATGGTTTATCACTTCACTTTGGGGATAGTACTTTACGTATTTCAGTTTTTCAGTTTATGCTTTTCTCTAGACTTTGTTTGTTGGAAAATAATGATCAAGTACTTTGTTGTAACTTAACTATGGTTTTGAAATGCTAGTTTTATCCGCTTCTTTACTACTCTGTTTTACTTATATGTTCTGTCTTGTGATATCTGCATGCATGTTTACCTTGTTTAACGCCCCTCCGAAGCTAGTGTGCTTGCAAGAGTTACCCTGGCGGAGCTGGGGTGTTAAAGAAATTAATGGCATTGATTGTAATTAATGGAAATGAATGAAAGTTAGAATAGTAAAAGAATTGGTATGAACGGGGAATGATAATAACCTATTATGAATAAACCTAAATGGGAAAAAGGGAAGATAACAGGTAGGCTTGTCCTAGGGACAAGTGGGAATTATAACTTACATTATAATAAATGATAGAGAAGATGAGATAACTTATGTAATAAGAAAAATTGTCCTTAATTATAAATTAATTAATCTGTAAATCTGAAAACCCGAAATTTGTTGTTTGTAATAAGTAAAGGAAAGAGGGGAAAACTTATGAAATGCAATAAGTTGTACTTAATTATAAATTAAGTAATTTGAAAATTTGAAATATGCTTATAAGTATAACATGTTGAAGTGTTATTAATAAACTTAAATGGGTTAGGTTACATAACTGAAATTAATAAGCAAGAGGAACTTGGTAACTTGAATAAGAAGTTATTATGATTTGAAATGACCAAGTTAACTGGAAATCTAATGAGATAAAGCAAGCACGTAATTAAATGGTTATACATAGGGTCTAATAACATGTTAAGCTGAGGCGCTTGGACCAGTCCGTACGTCTGAAGGTGAATAACCCAGTTGGATAGATCATCGTGGTGTCGTGGGGGCACAATAGGGGTGCACGTCCATCTGATTATTCTGCTTGTTCTGTCTGCTGTTCGGCTAAAATTCTGCTGGATCCGAAGGACTGGAAGAGGAAGCACGTGGCTTCATGGGACGTGGAGGGTACTCCTGGTAATCCTCTGTGTGGTGGAAGCGTTTAGAGGTTAGGTCTGCGCGTTACTACCCAGTGATTATACCTTGATTGCCACGATAGTGAGCAATCAGAAGGCTGTAGGGTGGCTTAGCTGATTCGATGAACCTGGTGCCTTATGACTAAGTGGATTATGACTATCTCATCTATTTGCCTTAGGCGGGTCTAACCATCTGATTGATAGTAATCATCGGGTACCGGTCATCGACAGTTAGCGTGATGTGGAAAGGCGGAGAGCTTGATGATCTAAGACTAGCTGCGCAAAGCTTATACTTCCCAAGGGATTAGTGATCATGACAGGCCCTGGCTAAACACAAACCGCATTTAGTTATTCGTGGTCGAGTCGAGTCAAGACCTTGTCATGCATCTGTCATAGCTAAAGATATGTAGTCTCTCTAGCTCCTTGCTGAGTATCAAGGATACGTGACGATCCATAGCTTCATCTGGATCTTGCCAAGCATAAACCATGCTTGACAGTCCGTATCATCACCAAGCTCTTGCCATGCATAAACCTTACTTGATGATCATGATTAAGTGAGCCTCCATATGGGGTTGCCTAACCCTTGCCAAGTACAAACCGTACTTGACGATCCTAACTTCACCGGGTTTTTTCCAAGCATCGTCCATACTCAATGTCCTGATCGCATGAGCCTATGTTTGAGGCCTCTTAACCCTTTCCTAGTACCAACGGTACTTGACTATCCCGAGTAAGCGAAGTTGCTAAGTTTATGGCGAAGTTTCCTACTCCTTGTCGTTCATTAGACACACACGACGATCCATAGAATTGTTAATGTTTAAAAACATATTTGTTTGATTTGTTCTCCATGAGCATCAACCATACTTGCTGAACATTTCATTAAAGTGCAGAAATAACAAATACTTTTAAATTGAAAGAAACTGATAGGTTGTTGCCATCTTAGAGACTTCTTGGGAATCTTGGTGGAATTCGTACTAGAATGGAGCTTAGCTATTTATTACAAGTTTATTGAAAATGAAAGTAAAAGGACTAGTTTATCGTAGGGTGTAGAGCATGCATAGGGGAAAACGTTAGTCTCATACATAGATGCATTGAACCATCAATTTGTGATGATTCCTCCCCATAAGCCGGGCCTGCTTGAACATAGCACTACGGCTGGTTGCATAGGTTCTTTGGTTGCAGGCTTATTCCGGACTTGCTATTGTGGTTGCCCCTTCTTCATCTGCTCCTTAATGACAAACCAGAGGGGTTTGCATTCGTCCGTATCATGACTGACCATCGAAATGAATAGAATTACTCATATTCCCATTCTTGCTCTATAGGCTGTTTTCCAGTTGGCCTCGACGCTGGGAGGCGATCCCTGATGTCCTCAAAATCCCTTTCAGACTCGTATTTAGCCTTATACACTAGTCATATTGTGACGGCCCGCCCGTACCAACCGACATTTCCAATGAAAGTGCATTGTGCCAATGTCCGACTAGCACAGAACGGTCACCAAAGAAAGGAATTTGAACTAACAAGGAACCTGTAGAATGTCTCATAGCGCATGGGATAAAATATAATAATAACTTAACCTTGACTTAAAACCGGCGAGACAGTGCATCAGCTGAAAACTAAACCATCATAGTAGTGGAAATATTCAAAACACAGCATATGATCCAAACCAACATTATTACAATTTTAAAATGCTTTCTCTAAAGCAAAAGAAAGAGGTACACTACTAATGCCCAAAGTAGTGACCAGCAACAACATAGGAAGATTATATATATATCATACGTGGAAGCCTCTTGCTCATCTCCGGTACAGCTACTCGTGCATAATCACCTGACCTATCTCTAGTCTTCCCGTTTAAGAGCACCCAGAGTAATAAGAAGAGATATAAAACTCTGGGTCAGGCAAAAGTTTGGTATGAGTGATAAGCAGCAAAACAGAACAATAACAGGTATACATAACCATACCTGAACCTGGACCTGCAACCAAAGAGTTAGCACTACAGGATGTACAATACTCTATGGAAACACTAACATATGGTTTAAAGATACGGGGGAGGGGTGTGTATATCATAATGATATCAAAAAATCAAGCATAGCAACCATCCTCACATCTCTCACTCAGTGCGTAAAGCATACGACATCCACCGCTTTGACCACCCAATTTCTTTGCCATGATCACTCTGCCCCATGGAGTCATGATGGCTCCATTGCACTAATCCATAACCACTAATCTTTTGCTATGTCCACTCTGCCCCATGAAGTCATGACGATTCCACTGCACTGGCTCATAGCCATGCTACGATCACTCTGCCCCATGGAGTAATAACTACCCCACTGCACTGATCTGTAGCCTAACATCTATCATGGTGGTAAATCAATATTATGGATGTCGATAACCCATTAGCACACGTCCCGCAGCAAAGCCTAACTCATGAAGTTAACTCGTTGGTTCCCATCTGGATTCAGAGTTCTACTTCCTATTTGGACTGCATTTGAATCTCGGGTTTTGGTCATCATCCTAGTTCGTGACTCTTCAGTTCAGTTCGTGATCCTCCATGTTGACTCGTAGTGAACCCCTGTCCGGTTCATATCCCACCTGGTCGGGTCGTGGGTGGTGCTCCAATCCGGTTCGTGGCTCGCTCTCAATTCCGGCTCATAGCCCCCGGTCGTGGTCATTGGTCGTGACTCCATACTCCAGCTCGTGGTGATGCTTCCTAGCGGTTCCTGTTGCACTACTCGAGTCCAGTTCATGATGAACGGCTCGTGGTACAGGCGCTTCCTCCACTTGGTTCGTGTCTTGCCCAAGGAGAGGCGGCTCATAGGAGATAATGTCACGGTGGAGTCGGGTCGTGCTACCTTAGTGCGAGTGGGTCGGGTCGCTGGGGTGTCTCATGAACGGGATACGACCAATTTCCTGCAACTTTTCCAACAAGCAATTTACGCCATATGACAGTGTTTTCAACCATTCTAACTTCACTGGACAATCACAAGTCATTCCAAACAGTCATAGCAACATGCATAATCAACCGTAAATACCAAAACAACAATATAACATGTCAAAATGGATCAAACATACCCAAAACCCATGTTTTCCCCCTTAATCATGTTTAACAATAACTAATGATAGGATTAGCAAAACATACCCAGATTAACCCAAATTTCTAACAGAGGCTTAAAATAATATTTTAGAGTTTCTAAACTTTTTTTCCAGAATTTAATCGTGTATAATTTTATTAATTAACACTAATCACCCGTAATTAGCCGTAATTAGTGTAGAAACAATGCTAATGACTCACCTTATCCACAAAATAATCTTAGATCTGAACTTTGCTACCGTTATAGGTCAAATTTCAATACTTAACAGCAGCCCCAACTCTGATTTGGTGTTATTTCTCCTTGATTTGATGTAGATTAGCTTAATCCTTAATTAGAGAGCGATTTGGGATGAAATTAGAACGTGGAGGCCATTGTTAGGATTTCTAAGAGGTAAATGGCGGCTAGAAAACTGAAATATAATGAAAACCTAACTCATTTCAGCCTCCCCATAACCCTAATCCCGAAATGGGTTATGGGTCCATTTGCTAATTACCTTAATCAGCCCACTTAAGAAGTTTTCCACCTTCTAAACCTTGTTTCAACCATATCTCCCAAACGATGAGTCCGTTTGGCTAATGTGACCACTCTACGGAAATGTAAACCATCATTTGAATTCAAAGGAAGTTATTTCGGGTCAAAACTCCTTACCAATCAAAAGTTACGGCCGAAACAATATCTGCTAGGGGCAAAACGATCATTTAAAAATCGGCAAAAATCATGAACATGGAAAATGACCCCAATAGTCGTTCCCCAAAGTTACACGGCTATACGACTTCATACGAAAAAGAAATAAATATTCTACGATCCATCGATGCGTAGAATGCGGGTCGTTACACGTATTTTGGCACTCACTTGTACTTGATGTCTCGGACATGATATTTCCTATCTTTACACTTCCTTTTATTCGATGACCCTCCATCATTTATTTCGTTGACTTCGAGGGCTTTGCGACCCACCTTCGCATCCTCCTGCCTCAAAAACCTATTAACTTCGTGGTTGAATTTCCCCAGATCCCGCAAGGGATCCCAATTCAGTGTCACCTTGATTTCGGTGTTGTCCAAACTCTGGAAACAGTCGCCATCAAGACCGTCGGTGCATTTGGCCAATCAATAGATGCAACCACTGCATTGAATATTTCTAGCGTGCAGGGTTTCTTCAGTTCTCATCTTCACTGCTATTTATGTCATTATATTCTTGGGTCACATAACATGGACCCAAACTGTAACACCCCGAGTTTTCGGTTAACAGTAATTTAATAAACTAAGGTATACTTAATTCAAAACATAAGAATTAAGGGAAACGGGATACGCCGTTGTGTTCGTCTCGGAAAAATACGCGAAATAGAGTCCGAGTTTTCGAAAAACGGAGTCCGTATGAAGAAGATATGGCCTCCGGAAGTTTCAGAATTTAGGTTAAAATTCAAACAGACGAAAACAGCTCAGAAAACAAGTTTAAAATTCAAAATCGGGCCCAATTGGCCAGAGCGGGAAAATTCCCGCCTAAGGCACCCAGGTCGACTTGGCAGTCGACCTGGGCTAGCCAGGTCGACAGGGCTGTCGACTGGGCTGTCGACCTGGCCCCAGAGCCAGGTCGAACCCAGCCCACCCTGGCTGGCCTGGTCTGTGTTTGGTCGATTTTCTGAGCCTTGCTTTGTCACGAGGGCTAGGTGTCAGCTCCTGATTGATCTCTCTTTCGAATGAATGGCTACGATTAACCCAAGCTACATCGATGGTTCTAATCAGTTCATAAACTCTATAAAAATGACCCTAGACTCTACCTAATCTATTCATTCAAAAATAAGAATGAGGCCATCATGCTGCTGAGGAACGACTAGGAGTAGCCACCAATTTGAGAGATGATTAGGAGACAAACTCTAAAGCACAAAGCAACTACAAGTTAAACGTAAACAAATCAAATCAACGCCTACATCAAAGGAATAGCATCTCCAAATCCAGAATTCAGATTCCTGAATTGAAGAATTCGTCACACGATTGTAAGTAGAGTACTATTCCGGTATGAATTAAATAACTGTGTTTGATTTGTGTAAAATGAGAATTACACTTGATTTGTGGTGATAGTAATTCATATTTGTGCGTTGCTATGATTCTAATCGATTTGGAATGTTATGATATAACGATTGGATGTTCGCAAGTATGTAATTCATGATAAAAACTACATGTTAGCGGTAGTTTATTTGAGATTCATGCAAGTATACGATTGGATATTCGCAAGTATGTAATTCATGTTGAAGCTACATGTTTTGTGGTTGTTTAATTGAGATTCATGCAAGTATGTGGTTTTGCTACTATGCCAACATAATGTATATTTTTGTACAAAATCACTTTGTGTGTAATTGGATCAAATTTGGGGTATTATAATTCATATGAAATTATGTTGGAATTATGATCTATGTATAAAACCATACTTTTGTATTAAAAACAAAAGTAAGCCTCTTTGTGAACTTATGTTGATTTTATGAATATGACTAGGCTATGTTTGGTATTATGCCTAATTGAAAAACATGTTAGGCCTATATTGTTAACAAGAATTATATGATAATATATGTGACACATAGCCAAGTTAGATTTACATTCCAATTGCAAGTTTGCATGAATTAAGTAAAAACCATGATTTCATGTTTAGGAATATTTATGCCATGATTACATGAATAGAATAAAAACCATCATTTCATGTTTGGGTATATTTGCGCCATGATTATGTGAATAGATTAAAAATCATGATTAAGTTGGAATAATTCTAGTTGAACTATACTTTTGTATTAGTTACAAAAGTAAGCACCTTTGTAAACATATAGTAATTTTATAAACATGATTTGCTTATGTTTGACATTATGCCTAAGTAAAAATATAGGTTTATGTTGTAGTTAAGACTATGTGTCAATAATGATATCTAATTTAGTTAGATTCTTAACTTAACTATAAGTTTACATGGTTTGATTCATGTCACTTATGCTTTATGACCAAAGTATATGTTACCACAATGCAAGTACACCAGTTTCTATTTTGTAGTTCCAACGTTATGTTGCAAGTTCATGCGCTCACATTCCCCTTTTTGTGTATATAATCACGTTTTAAACCTCCCCTTTTTCACGTGGCTAAGTTGGGTTTAAAAGGCTAAGCCCAACATATATTATAATAAACGAACGTATTAAACGGGGGAAATAGCGTTGGGGCAAATTAATTAATAAATGAAAATATAAAAGTAGATGGGCCCAAATTCAAGAATGGGTTGGGCCCATGATTGGTGTAAACCTTTACACCATTAGCATAAATTGATTTTGAATAATGGGCCGCAAATATTTACATATAAAAAGAAAAGAGACAAAATATGTAAATGTAGAAAATACGATGTGTTTAACCCGAGGTTGGATTGAGTTGTGATGTAAACCTGCCCGGAACCGCCCGGCTGTCCAGTAGTCACAACAATACCTATCCAATGTGGGTGGTTAAACATGGAGCCCAATAAGGACCCGAGGTTAGACTGAGTTGTGGCGTAAGACTGCCCGGACCCAACCGGCAACAGGCAGCCACAACAATACCTGTCTAATGTGAGAGGTCAAGGCTTTAATAAGACAATTAAGGCTGAGTCAGGATTGATAGGATTAAGTAAATTATATTAATACTTAATCAAAATGGAACATGCTAAACTAAACAGACTGATTGGGGGTTAGGTTTATAAAACACTTAACAAACTTAGCATGTTGGCTAGAGATAGAAAACCTAGTAGCGGGGGACCCTTTTCAGCAGTAACCCTATAAGGTATCATGATACCCTGAAACTAGGCAGGGTGGGGCACGATTACTGGGCTGACTGTAAGAGGTCAAATCGACGGCGGTGGTGCAGCAGTGTAGGTTCTAACGGGGTGCGGGCGTGCATACACTCCGGCGCAGAAAAATAAGGCACTGGGCACCAGTAGCATACCTGTGCATTCTAGGATTGTGTCGGGCCGCCACCATGGGACTTGATACACCCCATGGTGGGACCAGCATAGGTAACTACAACATCGGGGGCCATAAGACACATGTAACTATGCGAGTAGGAGCCGATCATCATAAAATGGATCACTTCACCCTGATTATGGGGTGCCTGTTGGGAACTAGTTTATATGGGTACAGAGATTAATATGGGGGTACGATAGTATATTCGACCCTAGACAACTTAACTAAGTATAGGGTGCTTTCCCATTTCTAGTTTATACTTATCATACCCAGTTCTTTATTCATAGACTGAATAGTCCTAGACTTACTCAGGCTTTATGTCTGACTCTACTTTTCTTTCGTCTTCTTTTCTTCCGTCCCCCCCCAGGTCCACAGGGAGGGAATACCGCAGCTTGACCAGCCTTCATATCTAGCTTGAAGAGAAAGAATGTATTGCTTGGGTCTTTTCTTTTTGGACTATGGCTTTGGACAGCAACTATGGGACTTTTGCAGTTTATTTATGTTTTCTTTATGCTTCTTTAAATAATGTAATCAAGACAGTTATGAAGATGTTATGTTTTTGGAAGTATTGTAAGACAATTATGGTATGGTTGGTGTAACACGTATTTTAATGAAATAAAAGTTGTTGTTTTCCGCTGTTCAAAAATATGTGTTCTTATATCTGTCTTGTATATCTGTGACTTATACTTATAAACCTCCACCGAAATTAGGGCATTCCCTTTGAGAGTGACCCTAACGGAGGTGGGGTGTTTCACAAACTTGCCTCAAGAACCTTCTGACTAGACCAATTCGGTTGTTGATTGAGCTACTTTCTAACTATATAAACCATTGAATAGCTATATCAGAAAGAAAGAGAGGGAAGCACATGGCCATCACTTCCTACGATGCCCCTAACACTTCCACATACCCCACGTAATGAATTAAATGAGCGGCCGGATCTATACTCCCTAATAAGCTTCAAGCACCAGAAGTTTCAAATTCGATGGACTCCTCGAGTTCCTGATGTTCGGAGTAAACAAACACTGATGCACATTGTTCATATCTTGATTTAACAACCTGCTACAGGTATCTTGTCGAATGATATCAGCAATCCTGTTGCCATAGCCCGACAACCATCACCAATGGTCAATGTCTACTGCTAGAGCATTGAGATTTTCCATGTCAACCTTTCCATCTCTTACCGCCCGCTTGGATTGGCGCCAAGTTGATTCTTAAGAGCGGCAGCTGCCCCTAGTCCATACAAATTGCCATCATGAGTAGGAGTCCTATCAGCACGAGTTTTGTTCCTCGCTTCCGAATCCTGAGTCACTTCAACATGGAGTCCTACAATCAGAGGTACGTCAAAACCACTCGATATTGCGCCGCTGATCCGATCCGAAGTTCTGGATCAGTGCCGACCGAGGACCCTTGATGAGGGTTTTCCCCTGAGTCCTTATTTGGCGTTATTGGGCTTGATTCTGATAGGGGTAAGCAATATTCAGTTCAACCCGAATTAACTGACAAAACTAGTTCATTTCGGTCGGTTCAGTTTTAAAACTAAATCCGTTTGAATTCGGTTTGTAAAATATTTTTTTGTTATTGGTTAAACATAATTAACCAAAATTTTAATTTATTAGCTAATTTTATGGTATTGCAGTACTTCAAATAATTATTTTGGTGATATCTACAAAATCATTGTTGCAAATAGATATAGTTTTATCATAAAATAAAATTTACTATATAAATTTTCTCTAAACGTGAATTTATGTTTTACATTTACGTGAATTCATCATTTGAATAATAATACATCCTTCAAATTTGGTTAAATCATTTACTGACTGAATTAATCGAAATTAATTTTGTTTAGTTCGATTTGAGATTTTTCCGTTCTAATTTGGTTTGAGTTTGTTTAACCTTTAAACCAACTGCACTGACCAAATGCTCAACCCTCGATTCTGACATCCTAAGCTAGATTGTTTATCCCTCTAAGTAGCGAAAATATCTCCTACACCACAACCTCCTGTTGTTTAATGTGATCCTGCAGCCCATGCATAGCCTCATCCATCCCCTCGTTTGTTAAGTGGAGGGAGGGATTTCCATTTGAAGAGGCTTTCTAGCTTTCTTTATTCCTTTTATCCTGAGAAGTGCCTTTCTTCTTCCTTTTCATTGAAGATCTATTTTCTAAGCTTTTCAAATCTCAAATAAATCGCCTCATATCTGACGTGATAGAATTTTAACAATATAAGTTCTCACTACCACTTAATTCAAACTGAGCAACAGACAATCATAGATAATATCACAACTTCATATCACAGATTGCATAAACGTAAATAAATACACAAGGTTTATAGCGGTTTGACAATCAGGCCTACATCCACTTGATAAAATCTATTGTTTATACTATTGATTAAAGACAATTTGTGATTTTATATTAGAAATTTAAGGATAAAGAGATAAATCCAGAAATCAACAAAGTCTTAGCATGGAAGAGCCAATAGTTCCCCTGAAATGAAGTCCTTGTGTGGTATTTATATGTGAAGGTTGAATCTGGATTAGCTGGAAGATACGCGGGGTGGTGGAGTAATGGACAGAGTGGAAGTCATGAGAGAAGTGGTTGCTATGTTAGTCAATAAGATTGATCCTAATCGTATTAGTATGGATCGACCTAATCTGGCCGATTTGGATTCTTGCCAATCAGGATAAGTACATTTTGATCAAACCCCGCTCTTTTGTGCTAGTCCTTGTACAAGCTTGAAGACCTTGTGCCAATCGAATATAGTTTGATTGATCCAAAATTTGCTAAGTGCTCGTGCGTCGATCCAGGTTAATGTGCTGAGGCCGATCCGTCTTGACATGGTGATCTGGTCTGGATCTTCTCGATTGGTCAAATCAGATGCAAAGCGTGCGCCTGATCTGATGCAATCAATTTGGTAAATGTAAGAGACCCGATCTGATCACGTGATTCCAGTTGACTGGGTAGGGGTGGCAAGGCCGATCTTATCTATGTAGTAAGTGCCAATTACTTGATATGAAGCTAGGCATAAGGCTGATCCAAGGATTTAAGCTAATCGGGTCAGTCCAATCAATAGTTCTTATTCCGCATCGTTTCAAATTCTAGTCATCGAGAATTTTGAGTGTTCGTCCAATCCATAACTTAATTCAAGCATTTCCGAGATTATTTAAGTACGCACTTGAGTCATGAGCGATCTAATGGTTCGAAGTCCAAGCACGATAGCCTATAAAATTATGAGTCAACACAATGTATAGTGTGTTTTGGCAAACTAAGTACAAAATCTTTTTCGGCGAGCTAAGTTTGTAATGAAAACTCACTTAATTGCACTCATTTTGAGGTACAAGCACAATACAAATTTAGTTTTCACAGATCATGATATTAATATATTTGATAAACACAAACATGTATATAAACAATTACTAGTGAACTAACTTACATCGGTAATATAATATGGTATCATAACATAAACTGGTATGATAATTTTAGAATTCGGTTGATCTTTAGTGATTTATTCTAAGAATCTAAATTCATGAGAATTTTCTTATACTTGTTCATCAATTATGATTTATTCCAAGAGAAATTAGCTAATATAAATGAAAATTATGTTTAAAACTAAGACATGTAATAAATTACAAATTTGAATAAACATAATAACATAAATAAGCTTAAAATTTTACTTTTCACGATTCAATCAATCATGTGTTAAAGATCCTAAGTCCTAGCATCTAACTCAGATAAGTTTTGGTTACAATTAAAATTGTTTAATATGATTTTTTACTAGGCATGCTTTCGCTGAAAAAACGCAAAACCATTTTTCGAATTTTTCACACTCCCTATTTATATACTTATCCGCTTTTAGAATAAATTTATTTAACTAATGTATACTAATTAATAACACGCACATGAAGTAGTTGGAGATCCGATAATACATTATAAGCTAAAAGAGCATTTACGTAACTCTTCCACAACACACCGGTGAATAATGTGCAGACTATTCCCTTTATCAGTAAATGAATAGGAAATGAAAAAGGTAGAAACAAATGGATGAACTAGTTTTTTGTTTCGAAAAGTCAAAATGCGACTTATATTAGTTGATTTAAACGAGCTAAGAGGAACGTTTAACTAAGGACTACTTCGATTATGATTACACGTTCAATATTTTCACATATATTCTTAAGCAAATTGTCCTTATTATTACCTCTAAGATCTACTATTACAAAATTGGTTTCACCCTTTTATTTGAAATCAAAAATCATCCTAAGCAATGTTGAAAATAATTGTTTATGGGGATGACTCATTAGGTTAGTTATAATATATACATACATACACGTATGAAAATGTCCCATGCACAATAAACTGTGCAACATCCCTAATTCTCACTAATTTTCACCATACTTTCTCATTTTTCTCTCTTTCCACTTTCTCTCACACTTACACATTATTCAAACATAAAAGAGTGGTTGTGGTTCCAACGAAAAAGTAATGGTTCAGATGCAAAAGATGTTCTCTGAAACAGAGATGTTATATATATATATATATATATATATATATATAGCGGAGTTCAAGAGCACCCCAAATAGTGCACCACCCCTTTAGCCCCCCTGATTTCCACCATACATTCCCGTTTCTCTCTCCTCCCACTAATCCTCTCTCCCTCCTCTAACTTATTTAACTATAAATACTTTGCTATAAATGAGGGGCAAAAGGGAGGCTAAAAAAATGGGGTGCCATATAACCCTCCTAATATATATATATATATATATATATACGTATATATATATATATATATATATACGTATATATATACACACACACATAGACAAACTTACCATTCATGTGAAAAAGTAAAGCCAATAGTTCTTATCCTATAACAAATGCCAAAAAAGTAATGTATCGAACTCAGTAGGGCTGCACAAAGTATGGGTTGGGTCGGGTTGGATCAAATACTTCATCCGACCCGCATAGGTATGGTTTTAAGGTAATTCAACCTGTATCCAACCTTATATGAGGTTGGATATGGGTTGGGTTGAAGTATGGACTGAGTCGGGTTTAGTAAGGTTGGGTAGGGCTGTTATAGTAATGGTAAATTTACCATTACCATACTTTTACCAGTTGGTCGGTAACCATTTTTAATTGATATCGGTATACCAGTTAAAACGGTATGGTAGCAGTAAATTTACCATTTCTAGTGGTAAATTATCGGTAACATTTCTTCAATACCAGCGGTAATGTTAATTTCACCAATTAATTCGAAACATAAGTATACTCATCTTATATACTTTATTACATGCACGTAGAACCAAATAAATGATTATATTTAGTTCAATAATCAGATGAAATAATTCTAGATGCACATTTTCTTTTTCATTTATGTTTTTTGTGAACTAGCACTACATACATAGTATAATAAAAATGCACCGTGTACAAAAAATATGTTAAGATATAAACTTTGATGGAAAAACGGTAATTTACCATTACCAGTGTAACGGTTACCCGATTATCGGTATACCAGTCATCGATATACTAGTCGATCGGTGACGGTAACGACAAACAATTATGGCGTACGAGTAAAAAGGTACGGTAATGGTATTTGCCAAACGGTAATGGTAACCATTACCATAACATCCCTAGGGTTGGGTTGGGTTGCTTGAATAAAATAAAAAGTGAGAATATAGGGGATTTTTATAAAATAATATTAAAATATTCAACATAAAATATCAGATTTTAGCTAGCTTAATGAATTTAAAATATCTGATTCATTATGAGACACATTTTATTAAAATTTCATTGTAAAATACATCATATAAAATTAATCTACAACATAATAGAATAGGTGTTTCATTTTAATATACATTAAAATGCTCTTTAAAATATATTTGCCAAATTCTATCTAGTTTGGATTGACATGAAATATATTTTTCTGTATATTTACTATAGAATACATAAACATTATTCTAGGATTAGACTATTATAATTTTAAGTGGGCGGATATTAAATTATTTTTTTAATATAGGGTTGGATTGGCTTAAGTGAATATTAGGCACACATCCCTAAAATGAAACTTAATTAGGCTCTGGTCCGATCATAAACGTATTATAAATTAGGTCCCTAATTTTCGAAAATAGGTAAAAAAAAATTAAAAAAATTACAAAAATTAATTTTAAAATAAATTAAGCATTCGAAAAAAAATTCAGTCAAAAAACATCAAATAACAAGACAGAAACAAGAAAACATCGAAAAATGCAGTTAAATGCATAATATTATGTATATGTTTGAATTTTATTTCATACATATGTGCATGTATTCCAGTTTTTGCATCTATGTTGATTTACTTGCATATTTCAGTGTAATTATCGCATAATTCTAGCACAAAAATGTGTAATAATTCATAACAGTGCAACTCAGTTCGTCTTTATTTGCATTCAAGTGTGCAAGTAAAACAGAAAACATGCACACATGTGTGCAACATATCTATAGGAAAAATGTTAGCTGAATTTCCTTTATGCAATAGTTGCATACATGCATGCAATTTATTTTTAATTTGGCGTGGACTCCTTGGATTATTTCCAGATTTTAGAATTTTTTTTTTACTTAGTGCTGCTTTATTCTGGCACAAAATGAATTAGACGGAACATTTGAAACCAGGAGGGCGAAAGTCAAAAGCAGGGACTGGGATTTGATATGAAAAAAGGGAGGGACGTGGCTTGTATTTCAAACTGTAATAGGGACGTGGCGCAAAAGTACCCTTGGGTTAAAGTAAGGTTGGATTGAACAAAATATCAAACTCAACCCGTATATAGCATGGGTTACAAATTGTTACCCATATCCGACCCGAACTAGGATGGGTTGGGTCGGGTTGGTGGGTTGGGTCAGGTTGAATATGGGTTGTGTGCAGCCCTAGAAATCAGCATAGCCTAATCAACCTCAAGTGCATGCATTCTTTCTGCAGCAAGAGCATTAAATTTTCTGGTTCAATTGTATATGAGTACACATAAATGTCAGCATAAGAAAGCAACAGGTAATAGTTGCATAAGACTTGAACAAGGCTACTGGTAAAGTGGATAAGTGCAGATTGCTTATATAGTCCTAGATTCTTGATTGCATAACACTCGACTTCTTCGGAGAAGATTCCCTTCAACATTTGGTATAACTAATGGAATTAATGGCCTGTGAGCTGATGTAGTATTTAATATTCTAGTGGATATTGTATTCAAAAGTTATTTATTCTACACCAGCACAAAGCAGTGGCAACGAGCAGTAGCGCGGAATTAATTAGTTATAATTGAAAACGCACTAGCAAATGGAATTATATTTATAAGGAGCTACTTTGGCATATTCCATTTTTCAATCATATTTCTAAAAATTGCTCACTTGATAAAAACTGAATCAAATAACAACAAATCTTTTGTCCAAATTAAGTCAAGTATCATTCCCTTCACTGCTAGGACTCTTTAAACTTAAGTAATCATAATTTTTCATGAGCACTAGATTCCATATTTAACCACCTATTGTGGAGTTTTCCTATTCGAAACCTCTTAAATTAAACCCCAACATAACGGAAATGAGCTAGATTGTGATAGATGTGAAAAAACAACCGATCAGTATCTAAAATCCAGATACGATCAATTTAACTATCACTTACAAACATTCAACATGCAATAACAATAAATAAATCACACATCGATTTGTACTGGTTCCACTAAAATCTTATTAGTGTACATCCACTTGAGAGATCGCTTTTATTAATACCAATGAGAAGAGTATAAGAGATTGATTACAGTAATCACAGTAATTCACTAAGAATTTTATTTTTTGAAAATGAGAATTGAAGAATAAATAGGGTTGACTAAACCGTAATTAATGGAGGATAAGACCCTTGCTTTGATTAGTTAGATCACTCCCTCGTTCAAATACAAAAAATAACATATAAAAGAATAGAAACTCAAGAAAATGACTTAAATACCCCTTAAAATCACCATAAATTATCCCAGCTCGAAAACAACTCAGACGTCTGACCTAAATGGTCAGATGTCTAGCCATAGCCATTGGTAGTTTTCACTTCCAATGGCCAGACGGCTTGTCTGGAGTGGCCAGACGTCTGCTTCTTCTCTTTGTCCTCTGAAGAACCATTGCTCAGACATTTGACCATCCCAGTCAAACATCTAAAATGCTGCTCTGTCGATTTCCAGCCCCCGAATTGCCATTAATTCTTCCTCCAAGCTCTGATTTGCGAGTCGCCTTCTCCACTCCAAAGCTACATTCACCCACTTCAATTATAAACTATATAGTATCGCATGACTTCAACACTCCACCTCGACACCATATCCATCTCCAACTCCAACATTGATGGTACTATACCATTTCTAATAAATCAATAACTCCAACTATCACCACTTCTACCTTCAACCAAGCTTATATACTTTCCTAATGAGTTCCGACAAAGATACCACCCGTTGCTCTCCATTAAGCATAAACCCCACCTGCCAATGAAGTGTTGAAAGCACCCCGCTCTAAAACTGTATTACCAATGAAAACATACTTAGGCGTGTAAAGGAGCATGTACCTAGAATATAGAATTTAACTCTCTCACTGATACTCCTCCTCATCCGTAACCAAGCTTCTCTCTGAGCCATGTCACCTGGTGGCACCTAGCACTTCTCCACGTGAATTAAGTTCGAGCAATTCTCAAACTTCTCAACTGGAAATACTTTAGTAAGTTTATCCACCGCATTATCCTTTGTGTGTACTTTCCAAAGACATACTTGCTTGTCTTCGTCCGTGACTACTAGAATGACTCTCTCACTTCAATATGTTTGGTCTGTGAGCTAAACGTCAAATTCTCTGCCAAATGAATAAATCTTTGGCTGAAATCCAAGCCACACAACAATCACTTCAAATAGAGTGCTTCCTTTTTTTTCCACTGCAACTATCAACTCCACCTCGGTAGTGGATAAACCAACTACGATTTACAGTCTCGACCTCCAATTTATGGCTATACTACTAAGTGTGAAGACATATCCGGAAGTTGACTTTCTCCAATCAGTATCAGTGGCGTAGTCTGAATCACAATAGCTAACAAACTTACAATTATTCTACTTACTACCACTAAAAACTAGACCATCAAATGTTTTACCTTTCAAGTATCTAAAAATAAGATTTACTGCTTTCCAATGCAATTTCCCCCGATTATCCATATACAGACTAACCATCCCCAAAAATATTGCAATATCAGGTCGTGTACACACCATGGTATACACCAAACTACCAATCACACTAGCATATACCACCTTTTCCATATAAGCCTTGTCTTTCTCCAAGATAGGCGATCTTTTACTCAAAAGCTTTACATGTAAAGGTAAAGGTGTATTTGATGCCTTTGCATTTTCCATGCTAAATCGGTAAAGCACTTTTTCAATGTATTCCTTTTGAGTTAATTTCAATTCAAAATGCTTTCGATCCCTAAAATTTTCATACCCAATATTTTCTTTACTTCTCCAAGATCTTTCATCTCGAACTCCGCATTTAATCTCAATTTTAACTTATTGATTTTGTTTCCTTATCCTTACAAGAAATGAGCATGTCGTCTACATACAAGAGTAAATACACCCAACAATCATTTTTCGACTTCCTGAAATAGACATAAGCAACTTTGATGCTTCTTTCAGAGCCACTTTCAAGAAAATGATGAAACCTCTTGTACCATTGCCTAGGTGATTGCTTCAAACAGTTTAGTAACTTATATAAATTGTAAATTAAATTGACTTACCATTTACACCAAAACATAACGTCTGCCCATGTAAAAGTATTCATCCAAGTTACCATGCAAGTAGGTGGTTTTCACATCAAGTCTCTCCAAGTCGTGAATAACAATTATGTCAAGTAATATCCAAATATAAGTATGTCACATAACCAGTGCGAATATCTCATTATAATACTTTTCCTTCCTTTGAGAAAACCTTTAAGCCACAAGCATAGCTTTGTATCTTCTATCATCCATTTCCTTGTATATCAATTTGCACCCAATAACATGGTTTTCTTCAGGAAGTGGGACCAACTCTCAAGTTTGGTTCTGTAGTGGCTGGATTTTTCAAGCTTCTGATATTTATTTTAATAAGGAGATTTAAAATATATCTGGAGTGTTCAACCAATTTTAGTGTGTATAATCACCTATATATATATATATATGAAAATATATATATGATTTATACTATAACTTAATGTATATAGGATATATTAAATGTGAATGCCTTAACAACTTAAGAAAATATTAGAAACACTTTTTATAACACTCTGGAGTGTAGGAATGTTAGCAACATAAAATAGATATGACAAATCCTATTTCACAACTAGCATAGGCAAGTTACCATTTTAAAAGGCAATTCCAGTGCAAACTCCATCACCTTAATAATAGATTAGGACCTTAAAGCATCATCTAATTCCCTCACTAATCTAGGCGGCTGAAATGATTTAGTAGCAAACAAATATCAGGAGAGAAATATCCATTCTCTTACACTTTGATGGCAAATGTTGTGTAGCATTTAATGAAATCAAGCCTTGCATTAAATGCAAACATAGGCTCATATACTTAGTACAGACCAAGGAGAGGTTGGTAAGAAGATGTTTTGGTGAAGGGTACACTTACTTTTGCTGTAACAATTTTACACCACAAATGCAAGAGAGAGAAAGGGGGTGGGTAGAGAGTTTGCTGTAGAAAACTTTAGTGATATTTGCCTATAAATACACGTCCAATTCCATGCATTTTCTTTTTACACAAATACAAGTTTTTGCTGAGAGTTATCATCCATTTTCAAGCAAGAATACAAGAGCTTATTTACAAGTGAGTAAACACTCACAAGTCTAGTTTCATTTGCAAGTTCTGTAAATAGTTTGTGTGTGTGCTTTCATAGATTATCACCAATGCAAGTTCACAAGTTTATTAACACCAATATATTTGATTGGTACATCAAGTTCATGTCATCATTCAACTATGTATGCAAGTGTAAATGAAAAATAAACGAGTTCATCACCATAGTTAATTAAAGAAGACACTGTTGTTTGTTTACTGTCAAAACAACTCCTCTGTTATGTGAATCTATACCTGGTTGATCACAAATCACAAGTATACAAACATATATATATATATGTTATACTTATATACGAATATATATAACCTTTATAGCATGAACGAAAATCAAGTAAACATGTTTTGAAAACAAGAAAACAGCAGAAGCAGTATTCTCTGTATCCACACTTTAAAATCCGAAAATCCAAACATCGGGGAATTGAATTACAGAGATTCGAATGCAATCGTGGTAGTAAATGATGATTTTTAAAAGTAGTTTCATGATTTTTAATGTCGAGATGAGGGAGAATGATCGAGATAGCCGAAAATGATATTTTGGCCAAATTCTGGCGATCGGTGACGATGATGGTCGGGGCGTGGAGCGTGAAGGAGCTGGTCACATCGGGGAACACGAGAAAAATGCCCCATGATTTTTCCAGTGAGTGATTCGAGCTGTCGAGCTCGATTTGCATTTTCAATGGCCGAATGGGTTCATCGGTTTGGAGGCGACGTGGGGGACCCACGGTGGTGCGAGTTGGCCAGGAATGAACGTGGAGCGGCATTAGGTGTTGGCGGAGCTGACGGTGCGAGGTGCTCAGGTGGTCGGAGGCGATGGGTCGAGCTGTGTTTTGGTGGGGTACTTTTCGAGCTGTGTACTGGGAGTTTTGGTGGAGTGGCAAAATCGAGGAGCAGGCGACGTACGGTGGTGGCGAGGCGTCGGTGGTGATGGGGGGACGAAGTGGAGTTTGTGGGTGGTGGTCCGGTGGTGGCATGGTGGCGTGGGGAGGCGTGCACGTGCACAGCTGTGCACGTTTGCACAGCAATGTCGAGCAAGGTTTGGCACTTGGATTTCGGGGTGATCAGCAAGGCTTGGCACGAAGGTTTGGCAAGGAGATCGGAGTGATCCTTCAGTGTTTTCGCATGGTTTCCGAAGTGATCGGAGTGGCTTGGCACGAGAGCTCGGCACGTGATTTTTGGCAAGTGAAAATCGGTGATCACCCCGTGGTGATCATTTGATTTTGAGATGCCAAGGATCCGATTTGGCAAATGCAAGAAAGAACAATTTTAAATGCAAGAATTTAATTAAATCGAATTAAATTAAATTAAATAATTTAATATAATTAATCAGTAATTAATTTATTTAAATAAATATTTAGTTTTTATTTAAATATAGCATAGATCAGTGAAACGGTCAAGACGACAGTGCGGTCCCATAATCAAAGTTGTTCGAAGGAGTTCGTCGAGTTAGAACTTGAGTTTTAAAAGATAATTTAATTTAAATAAATTATAAAACAATTTATTTAAGTTTAAATAAAAGAAATAAATACTTTACAAAATGAATCGGAGTATAGAACATCGTCTCAACGTCGATGGTACGCGAGGTAAAATACTGTGCGCGAAGCACGGGCATTTTCTATACATCAATAAAATGATAAAAACTGTATAACAACTTGTGTGCGACGCACACACTTCAACTATACAATTGTAAATGATATTTAAGATATGCAGAGATGAACCAAAGAATTTTATACTGTATATATAATTATAAATACAGGATGTGCAACTGAATTAAAGACAGTAAGTTGATAATAAATTATCGACTATAAAAGATATTTTATACATCGTTTCGAAGAGTCCGGAATTCACATTTCCACTTTGACTCGAATATTACGACGTATACCGGAAATCGATAAAGATGAAGAATGCAAGGACTATTTCAAAATAGTATCTACGGTCTGTTAAATCCCAGAACAGATCCGAACAGTCGGATGTCTGACAACGTATATCAATCAGATTTTACACATCGACTTTACATAAGTGTAGTATGTTGGTGGCAGAGAGATTCGTTTCTTTAGCCTTATATCTAGAATATGTTTGTGGAAACAAATGAGTGATCTGTCAGATAGGACGGTGTGATATTCAAAGACGTTGAAGAATAACCCGTCAAATGGTAACGTGACTTCAAACCTCACAACCCGAGAAAGACCATAGTTGGGCTAGGTGGCATGGCTAGTTGGGTCATACCCAAGAAGGGTATATTATCACCATCTAGAGTAATTCCTTTTATTTCTAAATCTATATTCACTTCTGTTACCTTCGGTAATCGGTGGGTCATTCCCGACCGTGGAGGTGGTAATATATTCGTTACACTCAAGCTAAATGAGTGGACGGTCATGTGTGGCCGGGTTGCAGGATGTGCTTGTTGAACCCCAGTGTATCCTCTCTAGAGTACACTGATCGGTGGGTGCTCCCATACCCTGTCAGTTAGAAACCAAATTCCAATAAGCGCTCGACGGTTTTAGTTTTTTTTATGTACGTGAACGTGAGATGCAAGCGATTCACTAGATGATTATTTATTTGATAAATACTATCGTAAATATCAAACGTTTTGATATCAAAATACAAGGGTCATTTTCCATATGTTAGTTATGGAATTGGGTTTAAGATTTCTAAAGTAATTGAATCTATTAATAACGGAACACCTTATTCCTTATTTCCCTGTTTACATCTTTTTAACTGTGTTTACTCACACCAGTCCCCTGACTGACCCGGAGTTTATTTTCTGTGTTTTCCCTAAACTCTTGGGTACTCATAATATTTATTATGAGTAGGCAAGTAATTCAGGTTGGCAAATGGAACCTTACGAAGTTCAAGTTGCAGGACAAGTCTAGTAGTTTTAACTACACCTATGTATCCAGTTAGATTTGTATTTCCATATCATGATGTATTATTATGTGAATGCACTATGATGATGTAAGTTATTGATGTATTATGATGTATCAGACCCTATGATGTAATGTATTTGTATTTTTAAATTCTGCTGTGAGATGTCTGATAACTTCTTATTCTTCTATTCTATTAGTTCTATGTTTTCACTCTCATCTTCTAATTTCTTTCAATAATGACACGGTTTTCGGAGGGTCGAAAATCGCGCCGTTACAGTTGGTATCAGAGCCTATGTTCTTCGGAAACATTTAGGCTTTGAAATAGTAAGAGAGCGTATTTTTACTAAAAAAACTATATTTTTAATATAGGTAGATCGTAGTTACTTAGGTAATCCCTCGACATATTTTTCCAATTTAGTTAATAAAATTTCAATCCGTGTACTCAAGGAGTTGAAAATGAGTTCTCGTGGAGGAAGAGGCCGAGGAGCAAGCGGAGCAACTACGACAAACGGATACACTGTTAACCAGACCCAAGTGGATTCTACTGAAGTAATCCGAGCACCAACTCAGCCTAACTTTGTTATGGTCTGTAAGAATTACACAACTCTGGGAGGAAAGATTTTCAGAGGTACTGAATCACTGGTCGGAGTCCAAGCATGGATTAGGTCATGTGAGAAGATTTTTAAAGGACTGAGGTTGGATGACGAGCATAAGCGTCTCTTAGCTTCATGGAATCTGGAAGGAGCCGCAGCAATATGGTGGGATGCCCAGACTGCTAACACTCCTGAGGAAAACTTTACTTGGCCCATGTTCAAAGAAGCTTTTGAAGGTCAGTATCTACCTGCTACTGGAAGGATAAGGATGTACCGAGACTTCATTGACTTAAAGCAGGAAAGCATGTCTGTCGCTGAGTACGAAAACCAGTTCAACGCACTTTCAATCTTTGGACCGGAGCTGATAAATACTCTTTTGAAAAGAACGAGATGTTTGTTGCTGGTCTTAGAGATAATATGCAAGCAAGGATGATGGGACATTTGAAGGATCTATTTGTGGAACTAGTAGACCTAGCACTCAGATATGAAGCACTAGATGCAAAGAAACCAGGAGCGAGGATCCAGACTGGGGAGACGAGTGGGGTGAATATCATGAAAAGAAAGGTCAACCCAGATTGGAATGATAATCAGGGCCAAGCTAAGACGGGGCAACAGACTGTGGAAGGTAAATTTAAGAATGTGGTGTGTCACAACTGCAAGCAAAAGGGACACATTGCACGATTCTGTAAACAAAAGGGGAACCAGAAAACCCAGCAATACCCACAACAGCAACAGAAACCCCAGCAACAGAAACCCCAGCAATACCCGAGACAGCAACAGAAACCTCAGCAACAGAATCAGAACCAGAACCAAAATCAGAGGAACGAGATGGTAGTGAAGAATCTCTGTTTCAACTGTCATCAACCAGGACACATGGTGAAAGACTGTCCATTGATGAAGAGGACACCACAGCCTAGGGTTTTTACAATCAAAGATGAACCGTGTACTTCTCAGAATGTGAAAGGGAAGGGAGTGCTGGAAGGTACTTTACAGTTTAATGGAATTTACCTTCGTGTTTTACTTGATAGCGGCGCTTCACACAGTTTTATTTCAGCCGAAACCATAGATCAGTTTGACCTTAAACCAATTATATCACCAAACCCCATTTGCGTATCAAACCCCATAGGGGGGAAAACTGAGCTTAAAATGAGTTGTGAGGATATAACTCTCTTATGTCTCTCACACTCTTTTCGATTTGACTTCTTTGTTCTAGACTTCAAAAGTTTCAATTTTATACTTGGATTAGACTGGTTAAGCAAGTTCCAAGCCAAGATAAAATGTGATAAAGAAATCATAATCCTTATAACTAGCTTAGAGCGAAAAGCTAGAATAACTTGTGGGAAACCGGGAATTCACACCTATAGTTTTCTATACGCTTTAGAAGCACCTCAAGAAAGTCTCGACACTTTGGAAGTAGTAAGAGAATTCAAGGACATATTCGAGGAAGTCGGAAGTTTACCTCTGCATCGTGAGATCGAATTCCAAATTGATTTAGTCCCAGGAGCTAGACAAATGATTCAACCAAAGAGACTGATGGCTCCCAAGGAAGTTCAGGAATTAGAGAGACAAACTCGGGATTTGCTGAGTAAAGGCTTAATCCGACCTAGTTTTTCTAGTTCGGGCTCTGCGGTAGTTTTTGTAGTAAAGTCTGATGGGTCCTTACGACTGTGTGTGGACTATCGAGAATTAAATAAAGCAACCAGTTTATGAAATATTTTCTTGTGGAAACTTTCTATCTTTTTTATGTAATTTTAGGGCGAAATTCTTTTAAGTGGGGTAGTCTGTAATGGCTGGATTTTTCAAGCTTGTGATATTTATTTTAATAAGGAGATTTAAAATATATCAGGAGTGTTCAACCAATTTTAGTGTATATAATCACCTATATATATATGAAAATATATATATGATTTATACTATAACTTAATGTATATAGGATATATTAAATGTGAATGCCTTAACAACTTAAGAAAATATTAGAAACACTTTTTATAACACTCTGGAGTGTAGGAATGTTAGCAACATAAAATAGATATGACAACGGATTTTGCCCGACCTTAATCGATCGCAAAATCGACCAAGACCGTTCAAAACTCGCATACGTTAACTTTGGGAATACAATACATTAGAACAATAACAACAGACTTTTATAACATTATAATAACGTTACATCAGAGTACAGAATATCAGAGTACATCGAATAAATATATTACAGCGGAAGATAAATTACAGAAGATTTAATACATTAAATAAAATACAGTAAACAGCGGAAGACTACTAAGCTCTGGACACAGCTTTAGGCTTCGATCCAGGATCCTGCTAAAAGAATAGATATCTGCAAAAAGCTACTCGACTGCCCGTGTGGAAAAGAGGGCACCCGAGTTTGCAAAGTGAAACAAACTACGAGTCAGTCATGGGACTGGTGTGAGAATTCTAAACTAATTTAACTAATAAGACAAATCCAAGGACCACGCCGCTAATGCGGAACGGGTTTTATCCCAATGGATTGTCGGTGCATAAATTAAAGTAAATCGTTAAATAACGCAATGCTTTTTAGAAAAATGAAACCATTATAAGACCCAAGTCCCATCATACAATGCAACGCACACTAGAGGATAGGGTTTTACCTTATAATGGTCAAAAGATGCTTGATACGATAAAACGGGCTTAATACTAGTGTGTATATGTTCTAATAAAAACATTTCAATCATAATGTATAAATCATAGACGGCATGGGTACCATATATCATGTCGCCATACTAGTTCTACAATCAAAACCGCAAGGTCGTATCGGAAATTGGATTTCCATCATGAGTCGAGGCTAGGGGCAAGCTCCTCTCCGATTCGAGACACTCTAGCAAATGCCTCAGGATCCCCCGCAGTGAACCCTTGGATCTTCAGGGCCGGTCCCCGCCTATCGGCAGTGGATTAGTTATGCCTGAACACACGCTTCCTGGTTCCTTTGAACCTATAGTATGACCACCAACGGCCTATAAAACACAAGGTACCTCAAAATCCATTATCCACATAAGTAAAATGTCAGCGCTGGTAGGTCCCTGACATCACTCTAGCTAGAAAGAAACGTGTGCACTCCCTGTAGTCTGTATCCCGTTTTTGACTCATACCGGGGTGTGAGGCTCGCGAAGTCACGCTATACACAAAGCTACACCTAAACAGACCGTGCTTTGATCATCGACCACAAGGTCTGCTTTTCAACAAAAGCCTTAATTCATGCATCTTGGCATGCCACATTGTCAATCCATACCACCCCATTGATTTCTACCAATATATAACCTCTAAGCTCATACGTCTCAGAGAAGGGCATTAACCACCAAACAGATATATATTAACAGAGATCAACGAATGTAGTATAAAGGACTACAACGTCAGACATACATTCCATTTATAAACTTATGCTCTGGGTCTGAGCGAAAGTCAAATCCGTACAAATCAACACTACGTTCGAACGGCCACCACTGAACCCCTTTCAAGGTAGCTACTCCTCTCATGGGTCTCAGTAGCAACACATCCATTCGATGTGAAGATCGTCGGTCTTCAATCACCGTCTTCAACTCTTCGACTTCGATCGTCGTATAATCATTTGAAATGAGATTGAACTCGGTCTTTTCAAATGATTCTTGTATATATATATATATAATTTGAAATCCTTTCGTATCGTTATTGGTATTTAATAACGACCTATCGCTACTGTTATTTATATAAAAATAGCTTAAATTAATTTAACGACGCTTCGGGTTAATGGGCGACCCTGGCGCTGTTTTCAACCAAATTTGATTAACATATATCTTGAAATCTAACCGTTGGATTTTGACGAAGTCTATATCGTTGGAAAGATCTTCCCAAAGTGGTCCTAACAGTTCCAGTTTTGGGAAAATCCAACGGTCGGATCTTTCGGTATAACTGTTTAAAGTTACGATTGCCGATACGCGAACTGCCGCGCGCGTTTCGTTTAATTTATAATTTATATATATATAATAAATATAAATCGTTTGGCGATTTTAATTATAAAAATTTATTCTTTTTATCGAATCTAAAATGACGATAAAATATCACTTGTTTTATTTTACTACTTTTTTGTTTTATTTACACTAACTGTAATAAATTATAATTTATATATCCTTTCATTTTATTTACACTAAGTGTAAATAAATTGTATTCTTTTTCCTATTTATTTACCTAATTGTAAATAAACGTTTTCTATTCTTTTCCTTATTTATTTACCTAAGTGTAAATAAATATTTCTCCTTTCCTTATTTATTTACCTAAATGTAAATAAATGTTTTCAATTGCTTTTTCCTTATTTATTTACACTATTTGTAAATAAATGTTTTTACTATTCTTTTATCTTATTTATTTACCTAAATGTAAATAAATGTTTACTTCCACTTTTCTATATTTATTTACATTAATTGTAAATAAATATATCTAATTTCTTTTTCTTATTTATTTACACTACTTGTAAATAAATGTTTTTATTTTATTTTTCCTATTTATTTACCTAAGTGTAAATAAATATATTCTTATCCTTTTGTTATTTATTTACCTAAATATAAATAAATGGTTTCATCTTCTTTTTCTTCCTTATTTACACTATTTGTAAATAAAGAGTTTTAATTTCTTATTCTTATTTATTTACTTAATTCCTCTCCATTCTAATTAAAGTTTTAATTAAAACCTTATTTCGTTTTAACCTTCCAAAGTCATTATTAAATAATTAATCAAAAATTAGGAAATTAATCCCTTCATTAATCTGGGTTAAAGAATAAATGTTATTTAAAACATAATTCACGATAAACCCAAATTCAAATTTCATTGTAAATCCGTAGTTATAATAAAACCATTTTTTAATTCCTTTTATTTATTTTAAAATAAATAAACCATTTATTCTGATCAAAATATCATTTCTCATATTAAAAAATTATTTTCAAAATATTAATTTTGAAATTAACTCTTTTAATATTCATTATAAAATGGATAATATAAGTTAATAAACTTATTCAGGTTAAAATGATGTTTCTATTTAAAATGGATTAAATAATCCAATTCGTTATATAATCCATTTATGTTTTATAATGGGCCAGACTTCTCACATTAGGCCTACAACTTGTGGATGCTGGATATGCCGGCTGGGTCCGGGCAGACTTATTCCACTGTTGGGCTTAACCTCGAGTCAAAACCCAAATTGTATTCGTGTACTTGGACCTCTCACATTAGGCCCAACATTTATGGCTGTTGGATATGCCGGTTGGTTCCGGGCAGACTTCCGCCATAAACGTGACCTAACCTCATGTCCAAATACAATTTATAATTTATAATTATAATTGTTTCTTAAAAATCTTATTTTTAAAAATATTTCATATTTTAAAACCTCTAAAATATCATTCATTCCTTGAAATACTCTTTATATAAATTCTTATCTTTTCATTTCAATACACATTAATTTTTCCCCATTATTATAATACTATAATAATAATCACTTCAAAAATGGTTTTAATTGTTATATTAAAAACCTACCATTCCAACATTAAATCAATCATTTATGTCAAGTATTGAAATCCATCTTCCAAATTTAATGTTAACATAAAACAGAATCTTTCAGTTTCAAATTCTCCTTATAGTTGGAATGTAATTTACCAATTCTAGAAATTTGTTTTATAACTTTCCAAATAAACAAGGATATGTCCTCCTTAATTTAAGCGTCCATTAATTCTATTAATTGAGTAATCAATGGAATTTATTTCTTTCATTCCAAACTTCTATTTTATCCTTTTTAAATAGTAAAATACATAACTCCTTAATCCAATTTCCAATTTATTGTATTAGTTGCATATTTATTTGTTTGACTCAAAATTGGAATGAGACCCACACCATTCATTTCCATATAATTCGATTATACGGAAATTGTACATTTATTACATAGCAAATTTCAAACATCAACAACCAAAGTGCATTTTCTAATTAAATCCAAGGGTGACGTGTATTCAAATGCCAACCCATGACCCGTGTGGGGTTTCAACCAACACAATTCAAATATTATAAAATAAACGGTGCTTCTGGACAATGTGTTAAAATTGATCGTCCAATCACATAAACAAGCCAAGGTCGCTTGTAAATGACAGTGTATACAAGTGCATTAAATAATAACATAAATAACGTACCCAATTAACGATGTTCACATAATAGGTATGACGGTTCCAATTTCACCCCTTTTAAATGAAATAAATTTACAATAAACATATTCACTTTATACCATTTCATTTAATGTAAACAGCCCATATACAAACTATTTCCTTTTTAAATCCGTTCCTAAATAAAGAACAAATTTTATTCATTTTAAAATAAAGAAATAAAACTTTTTTCTTCTTTCATTTAAGTCCTTTATTAAAATAAAGAACAAAACTTTGTTCATTAAAGTCCTTTTTATAATAAAGGATAAAACTTATACATCTTAGTTCCTTTAAAATAAAGAAATAAACTTTTACCTTTTAATCCTTTTTAAAATAAAGAAATAATCTTTATTCTAATCTTTTATTAAAAAATAAAAGTCAAACACTATCTTAATTTCAAAACAAAATCAAAAAAATAAAAATAAAGATAAAGTTTCATTATGTTTTTAACAAAACAAAATCAAAAATAAAGTTGCATTCTATGTTTCAACAAACAAAAAAGAAAAGTTTCATTTTGTTCTTCAACAAAATAAAATATAAGAATGTTTCATTTTTGTTTTTCAACAAAATAAAATATAAAAATGTTTCATTTTTGTTTTTCAACAAAATAAAATATAAAAATGTTTCATTTATCTCCAATAAACCAAAAATATAAAAAGGTCTATTTTTGTTACAACAAACAAAAGTAAAAGTTTCATTCTTGTTTCACTAAACAAAATATTTGTGCTTCATTTGTTTTAACAAAATTAAAGGTTCCATTTCGACTCAACCCAATAGTATCAACCACATATGCAACATCAACTAACAATCACAGTACAAGCAACAACATCCATATTCAAGCATACATCACAGATTCATATTCATTCACATCATACAATGATTTTCATACAACGAAAGAAGAAGAAAAAAAATCAAATTAAACATAGAATCTCACCGAAAGCTTTCCACTAAACATTCACGTCACGCCGCCACTACAGGAGTTCAGATTGCATCTGTCTTCACCACGTTAGAGCCCCTATTGTGTGCCACCATCGCCCACAACCACCACCAGTTCGGTGGTCTCTCGAGACCCTCTTTCATTTTTGCTTTGGAAATTTCGAATTTTACTGAATGGGTTCAAATTAAAGGGGAAAGGAATTTAGGAGTGTTAGGGCCATTGATAAAGAACATGACGGCGGCTTGGAATAAGAATTAGGGTTTAGTTTTGACCGTATATATATTAGGTTATATGTATATTAAATAATATTTAATTTAATAGGTGTTTATCTTATTTTTTTTCCTTGAATTTATAAAAGGGATAAAATATGACATATATGCAAATGAGAGGAAGAGAGAGAGAACATAGGAGAAATAAATGAAATGCATGCGGCCATTATTATTCTCATTTTCATTATTCTTTTTCCTTCTTTATATTTTCTTTTTGCAATGAATGACACGCCTCTAATTTCCATTGATTATAATTCCAAATTTTATTTATTTATTTTTCATGCACAGGAAACATTAATATCATTGCCATCTTTAATACGCGGGTTTTGAACATTGCCATCTTTCATCTTACATATAAATAAATATATATCATGAAACGCTCAGCAGCATTAAAGGAGAAAAAAATAATAATAATAATAATAATAATAATAATATATTATGACAATAAATTTCTTTTAACACGAACATACATGCATTCATAAATTTCTATTCACCTGTTGCCTTTCTATCCATTTGTTTGGTCTCACACGTATATACAAAGTATGTTACATACATGCATGGCAATATGATAATAAATTTTGTGTATTAATTGTAACTTATTTCCAATTCATCACCAATGAATTAAATAGCAATTGATTTCCCACACTAGTCCATTAATCTATTGCAATCGTTATTTTAAAACTAGTTAACATTCAATGTATTTCTTTAATTACCATTCATAATTAATGTTATCCTTTGTCTTACAATTTATACAAGCAAAATTTCCAAATATATACATTACAACACAATGTAAAATACACATTAATTCATATATATATATCCTATGCATTGATTATTCTGCTTCTCATTTAATTATAATATATTTGTAAAAATTTACAAAATTTATTAATAACAAAATGCCAGTTACTGTCCAATAGCTTAACAACTGCTTTACTTAATAGAATTTGATAACTGATTG
Organism: Allium sativum; assembly: GCA_030737875.1. Lineage (NCBI taxonomy): Eukaryota > Viridiplantae > Streptophyta > Magnoliopsida > Asparagales > Amaryllidaceae > Allium > Allium sativum. Next base: position 255,526,994 of record CM060918.1, on the reverse strand, counting down.
CAATTAAATGTAAATTTCAAATTTTCAAGCTGCAGCGCTGTTCTAACTCCTATTACCCTTAAATTGAATTTATTCGTTTTAACTATGATTAAAATAAATTTTTAGTCGTTATTATTAAAAATAAATTATTTTAAATATCCAGTTTCCTTTAAAATTCATAAAATAAAAATTTTAAATTGGCCCCAAAATTCCGGGTTGTTACAGTCTCCCCCACTTAAAATCTTTTCGTCCTCGAAAAGGAACGAAGCTAAAAATTGTAAAATTAACTATCTTAATTTTAAAATTTAATGGTTGATTATCTTTTCAAAATATATATAACTTTATATATATATAAATCATATTTCAAAGAATAGATTATAAATATCAAAAATACGTTAATTATAAATTCGTAACTCTTGACTCGTTCTAGGGCATTACTAACCCCACCTCTAACGAATTTTCTCATTCTAAGATACTGCTGATCCTATCTCTAATGAGTATTCTTATTGGATATTACTAATCCAATCTCTGATGAGTCTTTTGTTCAGTTCTAACGAGTTGTACCCCAAAGATTTGAGCTAACCAGAGCTCTGATACCAACTGTAACGACACGGATTTTGCCCGACCTTAATCGATCGCAAAATCGACCAAGACCGTTCAAAACTCGCATACGTTAACTTTGGGAATACAATACATTAGAACAATAACAACAGACTTTTATAACATTATAATAACGTTACATCAGAGTACAGAATATCAGAGTACATCGAATAATTATATTACAGCGGAAGATAAATTACAGAAGATTTAATACATTAAATAAAATACAGTAAACAGCGGAAGACTACTAAGCTCTAGACACAGCTTTAGGCTTCGATCCAGGATCCTGCTAAAAGAATAGATATCTGCAAAAAGCTACTCGACTGCCCGTGTGGAAAAGAGGGCACCCGAGTTTGCAAAGTGAAACAAACTACGAGTCAGTCATGGGACTGGTGTGAGAATTCTAAACTAATTTAACTAATAAGACAAATCCAAGGTCCACGCCGCTAATGCGGAACGGGTTTTATCCCAATGGATTGTCGGTGCATAAATTAAAGTAAATCGTTAAACAACGCAATGCTTTTTAGAAAAATGAAACCATTATAAGACCCAAGTCCCATCACACAATGCAACGCACACTAGAGGATAGGGTTTTACCTTATAATGGTCAAAAGATGCTTGATACGATAAAACGGGTTTAATACTAGTGTGTATATGTTCTAATAAAAACATTTCAATCATAATGTATAAATCATAGACGGCATGGGTACCATATATCATGTCGCCATACTAGTTCTACAATCAAAACCGCAAGGTCGTATCGGAAATTGGATTTCCATCATGAGTCGAGGCTAGGGGCAAGCTCCTCTCCGATTCGAGACACTCTAGCAAATGCCTCAGGATCCCCCGCAGTGAACCCTTGGATCTTCAGGGCCGGTCCCCGCCTATCGGCAGTGGATTAGTTATGCCTGAACACACGCTTCCCGGTTCCTTTGAACCTATAGTATGACCACCAACGGCCTATAAAACACGAGGTACATCAAAATCCATCACCCACATAAGTAAAATGTCAGCGCTGGTAGGTCCCTGACATCACTCTAGCTAGAAAGAAACGTGTGCACTCCCTGCAGTCCGTATCCCGTTTTTGACTCATACCGGGGTGTGAGGCTCGCGAAGTCACGCTATACACAAAGCTACGCCTAAACAGACCGTGCTTTGATCATCGACCACAAGGCCTGCTTTTCAACAAAAGCCTTAATTCATGCATCTTGGCATGCCACATTGTCAATCCATACCACCCCATTGATTTCTACCAATATATAACCTCTAAGCTCGTACGTCTCAGAGAAGGGCGTTAACCACCAAACAGATATATATTAACAGAGATCAATGAATGTAGTATAAAGGACTACAACGTCAGATATACATTCCATTTATAAACTTATGCTCTGGGTCTGAGCGAAAGTCAAATCCGTACAAATCAACACTACGTACGAACGGCCACCACAGAACCCCTTTCAAGGTAGCTACTCCTCTCATGGGTCTCAGTAGCAACACATCCATTCGATGTGAAGATCGTCGGTCTTCAATCACCGTCTTCAACTCTTCGACTTCGATCGTCGTATAATCATTTGAAATGAGATTGAACTCGGTCTTTTCAAATGATTCTCGTATATATATAATTTGAAATCCTTTCGTATCGTTATTGGTATTTAATAACGACCTATCGCTACTTTTATTTATATAAAAATAGCTTAAATTAATTTAACGACGCTTCGGGTTAATGGGCGACCCTGGCGCTGTTTTCAACCAAATTTGATTAACACATATCTTGAAATCTAACCGTTGGATTTTAACGATGTCTATATCCTTGGAAAGATCTTCCCAAAGTGGTCCTAACGGTTCAAGTTTTGGGAAAATCCGACGGTCGGATCTTTCGGTATAACTGTTTAAAGTTACGATTGTCGATACGCGAACTGCCGCACGCGTTTCGTTTAATTTACAATTTATATATATATATAATAAATATAAATCGTTTGGCGATTTTAATTATAAAAATTTATTCTTTTTATCGCATCTAAAATGACGATAAAATATCACTTGTTTTATTTTACTACTTTTTTGTTTTATTTACACTAACTGTAAATAAATTATAATTTATATATCCTTTCATTTTATTTACACTAAGTGTAAATAAATTGTATTCTTTTTCCTATTTATTTACCTAATTGTAAATAAACGTTTTCTGTTCTTTTCCTTATTTATTTACCTAAGTGTAAATAAATATTTCTCCTTTCCTTATTTATTTACCTAAATGTAAATAAATGTTTTCAATTGCTTTTTCCTTATTTATTTACACTATTTGTAAATAAATGTTTTTACTATTCTTTTATCTTATTTATTTACCTAAATGTAAATAAATGTTTACTTCCACTTTTCTATATTTATTTACATTAATTGTAAATAAATATATCTAATTTCTTTTTCTTATTTATTTACACTATTTGTAAATAAATGTTTTTATTTTATTTTTCCTATTTATTTACCTAAGTGTAAATAAATATATTCTTATCCTTTTGTTATTTATTTACCTAAATATAAATAAATGGTTTCATCTTCTTTTTCTTCCTTATTTACACTATTTGTAAATAAAGAGTTTTAATTTCTTGTTCTTATTTATTTACTTAATTCCTCTCCATTCTAATTAAAGTTTTAATTAAAACCTTATTTCGTTTTAACCTTCCAAAGTCATTATTAAATAATTAATCAAAAATTAGGAAATTAATCCCCTCATTAATCGGGGTTAAAGAATAAATGTTATTTAAAACATAATTCACGATAAACCCAAATTCAAATTTCATTGTAAATCCGTAGTTATAATAAAACCATTTTTTAATTCCTTTTATTTATTTTAAAATAAATAAACCATTTATTCTGATCAAAATATCATTTCTCATATTAAAACATTATTTTCAAAATATTAATTTTGAAATTAACTCTTTTAATATTCATTATAAAATGGATAATATAAGTTAATAAACTTATTCAGGTTAAAATGATGTTTCTATTTAAAATGGATTAAATAATCCAATTCGTTATATAATCCATTTATGTTTTATAATGGGCCAGACTTCTCACATTAGGCCTACAACTTGTGGATGCTGGATATGCCGGTTGGGTCCGGGCAAACTTATTCCACAGTTGGGCTTAACCTCGAGTCAAAACCCAAATTGTATTCGTGTACTTGGACTTCTCACATTAGGCCCAACATTTATGGCTGCTGGATATGCCGGTTGGTTCTGGGCAGACTTCCGCCATAAACGTGACCTAACCTCGTGTCCAAATACAATTTATAATTATAATTGTTTCTTAAAAATCTTATTTTTAAAAATATTTCATATTTTAAAACATCTAAAATATCATTCATTCCTTGAAATACTCTTTATATAAATTCTTATCTTTCCATTTCAATACACATTAATTTTTCCCCATTATTATAATACTATAATAATAATCACTTCAAAAATGGTTTTAATTTTATATTAAAAACCTACCATTCCAACATTAAATCAATCATTTATGTCAAGTATTGAAATCCATCTTCCAAATTTAATGTTAACATAAAACAGAATCTTTCAGTTTCAAATTCTCCTTATGGTTGGAATGTAATTTACCAATTCTAGAAATTTGTTTTATAACTTTCCAAATAAACAAGGATATGTCCTCCTTAATTTAAGCGTCCATTAATTCTATTAATTGAGTAATCAATGGAATTTATTTCTTTCATTCCAAACTTCTATTTTATCCTTTTTAAATAGTAAAATACATAACTCCTTAATCCAATTTCCAATTTATTGTATTAATTGCATATTTATTTGTTTGACTCAAAATTGGAATGAGACCCACACCATTCATTTCCATATAATTCGATTATACGGAAATTGTACATTTATTACATAGCAAATTTCATACATCAACAACCAAAGTGCATTTTCTAATTAAATCCAAGGGTGGCGTGTATTCTAATGCCAACCCATGATCCGTGTGGGGTTTCAACCAACACAATTCAAATATTATAAAATAAACGGTGCTTCTGGACAATGTGTTAAAATTGATCGTCCAATCACATAAACAAGCCAAGGTCGCTTGTAAATGACAGTGTATACAAGTGCATTAAATAATAACATAAATAACATACCCAATTAACGATGTTCACATAATAGGTATGACGGTTCCAATTTCATCCCTTTTAAATGAAATAAATTTACAATAAACATATCCACTTTATACCATTTCATTTAATGTAAACAGCCCATATACAAACTATTTCCTTTTTAAATCCGTTCCTAAATAAAGAACAAATTTTATTCATTTTAAAATAAAGAAATAAAACTTTTTTCTTCTTTCATTTAAGTCCTTTATTAAAATAAAGAACAAAACTTTGTTCATTAAAGTCCTTTTTATAATAAAGGATAAAACTTATACATCTTAGTTCCTTTAAAATAAAGAAATAAACTTTTACCTTTTAATCCTTTTTAAAATAAAGAAATAATCTTTATTCTAATCTTTTATTAAAAAATAAAAGTCAAACACTATCTTAATTTCAAAACAAAATCAAAAAAAATAAAAATAAAGATAAAGTTTCATTATGTTTTTAACAAAACAAAATCAAAAATAAAGTTGCATTCTATGTTTCAACAAACAAAAAAGAAAAGTTTCATTTTGTTCTTCAACAAAATAAAATATAAGAATGTTTCATTTTTGTTTTTCAACAAAATAAAATATAAAAATGTTTCATTTTTGTTTTTCAACAAAATAAAATATAAAAATGTTTCATTTATCTCCAATAAACCAAAAATATAAAAAGGTCTATTTTTGTTACAACAAACAAAAGTAAAAGTTTCATTCTTGTTTCACTAAACAAAATATTTGTGCTTCATTTGTTTTAACAAAATTAAAGGTTCCATTTCGACTCAACCCAATAGTATCAACCACATATGCAACATCAACTGACAATCACAGTACAAGCAACAACATCCATATTCAAGCATACATCACAGATTCATATTCATTCACATCATACAATGATTTTCATACAACGAAAGAAGAAGAAGAAAAAATCAAATTAAACATAGAATCTCACCGAAAGCTTTCCACTAAACATTCACGTCACGCCGCCACTACAGGAGTTCAGATTGCATCTGTCTTCACCACGTTAGAGCCCCTATTGTGTGCCACCGTCGCCCACAACCACCACCATCTCGGTGGTCTCTCGAGACCCTCTTTCATTTTTGCTTTGGAAATTTCGAATTTTATTGAATGGGTTCAAAGTAAAAGGGAAAGGAATTTAGGAGTGTTAGGGCCATTGATAAAGAACATGACGGCGGCTTGGAATAAGAATTAGGGTTTAGTTTTGACCGTATATATATTAGGTTATATGTATATTAAATAATATTTAATTTAATAGGTGTTTATCTTATTTTTTTTCCTTGAATTTATAAAAGGGATAAAATATGACATATATGCAAATGAGAGGAAGAGAGAGAGAACATAGGAGAAATAAATGAAATGCATGCGGCCATTATTATTCTCATTTTCATTATTCTTTTTCCTTCTTTATATTTTCTTTTTGCAATGAATGACACGCCTCTAATTTCCATTGATTATAATTCCAAATTTTATTTATTTATTTTTCATGCACAGGAAACATTAATATCATTGCCATCTTTAATACGCGGGTTTTGAACATTGCCATCTTTCATCTTACATATAAATAAATATATATCATGAAACGCTCAGCAGCATTAAAGGAGAAAAATAATAATAATAATAATATATTATGACAATAAATTTCTTTTAACACGAACATACATGCATTCATAAATTTCTATTCACCTGTTGCCTTTCTATCCATTTGTTTTGTCTCACGCGTATATACAAAGTATGTTACATACGTGCATGGCAATATGATAATAAATTTTGTGTATTAATTGTAACTTATTTCCAATTCATCACCAATGAATTAAATAGCAATTGGTTTCCCACACTAGTCCATTAATCTATTGCAATCGTTATTTTAAAACTAGTTAACATTCAATGTATTTCTTTAATTACCATTCATAATTAATGTTATCCTTTGTCTTACAATTTATACAAACAAAATTTCCAAATATATACATTACAACACAATGTAAAATACACATTAATTCATATATATATATCCTATGCATTGATTATTATGCTTCACATTTAATTATAATATATTTGTAAAAATTTACAAAATTTGTTAATAACAAAATGCCAGTTACTGTCCAATAGCTTAACAACTGCTTTACTTAATAGAATTTGATAACTGATTGCAATTAAATGTAAATTTCAAATTTTCAAGCTGCAGCGCTGTTCTAACTCCTATTACCCTTAAATTGAATTTATTCGTTTTAACTATGATTAAAATAAATTTTTAGTCGTTATTATTAAAAATAAATTATTTTAAATATCCAGTTTCCTTTAAAATTCATAAAATAAATTTTTTAAATTGGCCCCAAAATTCCGGGTTGTTACAGTCTCCCCCACTTAAAATCTTTTCGTCCTCGAAAAGGAACGAAGCTAAAAATTGTAAAATTAACTATCTTAATTTTAAAATTTAATGGTTGATTATCTTTTCAAAATATATATAACTTTATATATATAAAAATCATATTTCAAAGAATAGATTATAAATATCAAAAATACGTTAATTATAAATTCGTAACTCTTGACTCGTTCTAGGGCATTACTAACCCCACCTCTAACGAATTTTCTCATTCTAAGATACTGCTGATCCTATCTCTAATGAGTATTCGTATTGGATATTACTAATCCAATCTCTGATGAGTCTTTTGTTCAGTTCTAACGAGTTGTACCCCAAAGATTTGAGCTAACCAGAGCTCTGATACCAACTGTAACGACACGGATTTTGCCCGACCTTAATCGATCGCAAAATCGACCAAGACCGTTCAAAACTCGCATACGTTAACTTTGGGAATACAATACATTAGAACAATAACAACAGACTTTTATAACATTATAATAATGTTACATCAGAGTACAGAATATCAGAGTACATCGAATAAATATATTACAGCGGAAGATAAATTACAGAAGATTTAATACATTAAATAAAATACAGTAAACAGCGGAAGACTACTAAGCTCGGGACACAGCTTTAGGCTTCGATCCAGGATCCTGCTAAAAGAATAGATATCTGCAAAAAGCTACTCGACTGCCCGTGTGGAAAAGAGGGCACCCGAGTTTGCAAAGTGAAACAAACTACGAGTCAGTCATGGGACTGGTGTGAGAATTCTAAACTAATTTAACTAATAAGACAAATCCAAGGACCACGCCGCTAATGCGGAACGGGTTTTATCCCAATGGATTGTCGGTGCATAAATTAAAGTAAATCGTTAAATAACGCAATGCTTTTTAGAAAAATGAAACCATTATAAGACCCAAGTCCCATCACACAATGCAACGCTCACTAGAGGATAGGGTTTTACCTTATAATGGTCAAAAGATGCTTGATACGATAAAACGGGTTTAATACTAGTGTGTATATGTTCTAATAAAAACATTTCAATCATAATGTATAAATCATAGACGGCATGGGTACCATATATCATGTCGCCATACTAGTTCTACAATCAAAACCGCAAGGTCGTATCGGAAATTGGATTTCCATCATGAGTCGAGGCTAGGGGCAAGCTCCTCTCCGATTCGAGACACTATAGCAAATGCCTCAGGATCCCCCGCAGTGAACCCTTGGATCTTCAGGGCCGGTCCCCGCCTATCGGCAGTGGATTAGTTATGCCTGAACACACGCTTCCCGGTTCCTTTGAACCTATAGTATGACCACCAACGGCCTATAAAACACGAGGTACCTCAAAATCCATCATCCACATAAGTAAAATGTCAGCGCTGGTAGGTCCCTGACATCACTCTAGCTAGAAAGAAACGTGTGCACTCCCTGCAGTCCGTATCCCGTTTTTTACTTAGTGCTGCTTTATTTTGGCACAAAATGAATTAGACGGAACATTTGAAACCAGGAGGGCGAAAGTCAAAAGCAGGGACTGGGATTTGATATGAAAAAAGGGAGGGACGTGGCTTGTATTTCAAACTGTAATAGGGACGTGGCGCAAAAGTACCCTTGGGTTAAAGTAAGGTTGGATTGAACAAAATATCAAACTGAACCCGTATATAGCATGGGTTACAAATTGTTACCCATATCCGACCCGAACTAGGATGGGTTGGGTCGGGTTGGTGGGTTGGGTCAGGTTGAATATGGGTTGTGTGCAGCCCTAGAAATCAGCATAGCCCAATCAACCTCAAGTGCATGCATTCTTTCATCAGCAAGAGCATTAAATTGTCTGGTTCAATTGTATATGAGTACACATAAATGTCAGCATAAGAAAGCAACAGGTAATAGTTGCATAAGACTTGAACAAGGCTACTGGTAAAGTGGATAAGTGTAGATTGCTTATATAGTCCTAGATTCTTGATTGCATAACACTCGACTTCTTCGGAGAAGATTCCCTTCAACATTTGGTATAACTAATGGAATTAATGGCCTGTGAGCTGATGTAGTTTTTAATATTCTAGTGGATATTGTATTCAAAAGTTATTTATTCTACACCAGCACAAAGCAGTGGCAACGAGCAGTAGCGCGGTATTAATTAGTTATAATTGAAAACGCACTAGCAAATGGAAATATATTTATAAGGAGCTACTTTGGCATATTCCATTTTTCAATCATATTTCTAAAAATTGCTCACTTGATAAAAACTGAATCAAATAACAACAAATCTTTTGTCCAAATTAAGTCAAGTATCATTCCCTTCACTGCTAGGACTCTTTAAACTTAAGTAATCATAATTTTTAATGAGCACTAGATTCCATATTTAACCACCTATTGTGGAGTTTTCCTATTCGAAACCTCTTAAATTAAACCCAAACATAACGGAAATGAGCTAGATTGTGATAGATGTGAAAAAACAACCGATCAGTATCTAAAATCCAGATACGATCAATTTAACTATCACTTACAAACATTCAACATGCAATAACAATAAATAAATCACACATCGATTTGTACTGGTTCCACTAAAATCTTATTAGTGTACATCCACTTGAGAGATCGCTTTTATTAATACCAATGAGAAGAGTATAAGAGATTGATTACAATAATCACAGTAATTCACTAAGAATTTTATTTTTTGAAAATGAGAATTGAAGAATAAATAGGGTTGACTAAACCGTAATTAATGGAGGATAAGACCCTTGCTTTGATTAGTTAGATCACTTCCTCGTTCAAATACAAAAAATAACATATAAAAGAATAGAAACTCAAGAAAATGACTTAAATACCCCTTAAAATCACCATAAATTATCCCAGCTCGAAAACAACTCAGACGTCTGACCTAAATGGTCAGATGTCTAGCCATAGCCATTGGTAGTTTTCACTTCCAATGGCCAGACGGCTTGTCTGGAGTGGCCAGACGTCTGCTTCTTCTCTTTGTCCTCTGAAGAACCATTGCTCAGACATTTGACCATCCCAGTCAAACATCTAAAATGCTGCTCTGTCAATTTCCAGCCCCCGAATTGCCATTAATTCTTCCTCCAAGCTCTGATTTGCGAGTCGCCTTCTCCACTCCAAAGCTACATTCACCCACTTCAATTATAAACTATATAGTTTCGCATGACTTCAACACTCCACCTCGACACCATATCCATCTCCAACTCCAACATTGATGGTACTATACCATTTCTAATAAATCGATAACTCCAACTATCACCACTTCTACCTTCAACCAAGCTTATATACTTTCCTAATGAGTTCCGACAAAGATACCACCCGTTGCTCTCCATTAAGCATAAACCCCACCTGCCAATGAAGTGTTGAAAGCACCCCGCTCTAAAACTGTATTACCAATGAAAACATACTTAGGCGTGTAAAGGAGCATGTACCTAGAATATAGAATTTAACTCTCTCACTGATACTCCTCCTCATCCGTAACCAAGCTTCTCTCTGAGCCATGTCACCTGGTGGCACCTAGCACTTCTCCACGTGAATTAAGTTCGAGCAATTCTCAAACTTCTCAACTGGAAATACTTTAGTAAGTTTATCCACCGCATTATCCTTTGTGTGTACTTTCCAAAGACATACTTGCTTGTCTTCGTCCGTGACTACTAGAATGACTCTCTCACTTCAATATGTTTGGTCTGTGAGCTAAACGTCAAATTCTCTGCCAAATGAATAAATCTTTGGCTGAAATCCAAGCCACACAACAATCACTTCAAATAGAGTGCTTCCTTTTTTTTCCACTGCAACTATCAACTCCACCTCGGTAGTGGATAAACCAACTACGATTTACAGTCTCGACCTCCAATTTATGGCTATACTACTAAGTGTGAAGACATATCCGGAAGTTGACTTTCTCCAATCAGTATCAGTGGCGTAGTCTGAATCACAATAGCTAACAAACTTACAATTATTCTACTTACTACCACTAAAAACTAGACCATCAAATGTTTTACCTTTCAAGTATCTAAAAATAAGATTTACTGCTTTCCAATGCAATTTCCCCCGATTATCCATATACAGACTAACCATCCCCAAAAATATTGCAATATCAGGTCGTGTACACACCATGGTATACACCAAACTACCAATCACACTAGCATATACCACCTTTTCCATATAAGCCTTGTCTTTCTCCAAGATAGGCGATCTTTTACTCAAAAGCTTTACATGTAAAGGTAAAGGTGTATTTGATGCCTTTGCATTTTCCATGCTAAACCGGTAAAGCACTTTTTCAATGTATTCCTTTTGAGTTAATTTCAATTCAAAATGCTTTCGATCCCTAATAATTTTCATACCCAATATTTTCTTTACTTCTCCAAGATCTTTCATCTCGAACTCCGCATTTAATCTCAATTTTAACTTATTGATTTTGTTTCCTTATCCTTACAAGAAATGAGCATGTCGTCTACATACAAGAGTAAATACACCCAACAATCATTTTTCGACTTCCTGAAATAGACACAAGCAACTTTGATGCTTCTTTCAGAGCCACTTTCAAGAAAATGATGAAACCTCTTGTACCATTGCCTAGGTGATTGCTTCAAACAGTTTAGTAACTTATATAAATTGTAAATTAAATTGACTTACCATTTACACCAAAACATAACGTCTGCCCATGTAAAAGTATTCATCCAAGTTACTATGCAAGTAGGTGGTTTTCACATCAAGTCTCTCCAAGTCGTGAATAACAATTATGTCAAGTAATATCCAAATATAAGTATGTCACATAACCAGTGCGAATATCTCATTATAATACTTTTCCTTCCTTTGAGAAAATCTTTAAGCCACAAGCATAGCTTTGTATCTTCTATCATCCATTTCCTTGTATATCAATTTGCACCCAATAACATGGTTTTCTTCAGGAAGTGGGACCAACTCTCAAGTTTGGTTCTGTAGTGGCTGGATTTTTCAAGCTTCTGATATTTATTTTAATAAGGAGATTTAAAATATATCTGGAGTGTTCAACCAATTTTAGTGTATATAATCACCTATATATATATATGAAAATATATATATGATTTATACTATAACTTAATGTATATAGGATATATTAAATGTGAATGCCTTAACAACTTAAGAAAATATTAGAAACACTTTTTATAACACTCTGGAGTGTAGGAATGTTAGCAACATAAAATAGATATGACAAATCCTATTTTACAACTAGCATAGGCAAGTTACCATTTTAAAAGGCAATTCCAGTGCAAACTCCATCACCTTAATAATAGATTAGGACCTTAAAGCATCATCTAATTCCCTCACTAATCCAGGCGGCTGAAATGATTTAGTAGCAAACAAATATCAGGAGAGAAATATCCGTTCTCTTACACTTTGATGGCAAGTGTTGTGTAGCATTTAATGAAATCAAGCCTTGCATTAAATGCAAACATAGGCTCATATACTTAGTAGAGACTAAGTGGAGGTTGGTAAGAAGATGTTTCGGTGAAGGGTACACTTACTTTTGCTGTAACAATTTTACACCACAAATGCAAGAGAGAGAAAGGGGGTGGGTAGAGAGTTTGCTGTAGAAAACTTTAGTGATATTTGCCTATAAATACACGTCTAATTCCATGCATTTTCTTTTTACACAAATACAAGTTTTTGCTGAGAGTTATCATCCATTTTCAAGCAAGAATACAGGAGCTTATTTACAAGTGAGTAAACACTCACAAGTCTAGTTTCATTTGCAAGTTCTGTAAACAGTTTGTGTGTGTGCTTTCATAGATTATCACCAATGCAAGTTCACAAGTTTATTAACACCAGTATATTTGATTGGTACATCAAGTTCATGTCATCATTCAACTATGTATGCAAGTGTAAATGAAAAATAAACGAGTTCATCACCATAGTTAATCAAAGAAGACACTGCTGTTTGTTTACTGTCAAAACAACTCCTCTGTTATGTGAATCTATACCTGGTTGATCACAAATCACAAGTATACAAACATATATATGTATATATATATGTTATACCTATATACGAATATATATAACCTTTATAGCATGAACGAAAATCAAGTAAACATGTTTTGAAAACAAGAAAACAGCAGAAGCAGTATTCTCTGTATCCACACTTTAAAATCCGAAAATTAAAACATCGGGGAATTGAATTACAGAGATTCGAATGCAATCGTGGTAGCAAATGATGATTTTTAAAAGTAGTTTCATGATTTTTAATGTCGAGATGAGGGAGAATGATCGAGATAGCCGAAAATGATATTTTGGCCAAATTCTGGCGATCGGTGACGATGATGGTCGGGGCGTGGAGCGTGAAGGAGCTGGTCACATCGGGGAACACGAGAAAAATGCCCCATGATTTTTTCAGTGAGTGATTCGAGCTGTCGAGCTCGATTTGCATTTTCAATGGCCGAATGGGTTCATCGGTTTGGAGGCGACATGGGGGACCCACGCTGGTGCGAGTTGGCCAGGAATGAACGTGGAGCGGCATTAGGTGTTGGCGGAGCTGACGGCGGCGGTGCGAGGTGCTAAGTTGGTCGGAGGCGATGGGTCGAGCTGTGTTTTGGTGGGGTACTTTTCGAGCTGTGTACTGGGAGTTTTGGTGGAGTGGCAAAATCGAGGAGCAGGCGACGTACGGTGGTGGCGAGGCGTCGGTGGTGATGGGGGGACGAAGTGGAGTTTGTGGGTGGTGGTCCGGTGGTGGCATGGTGGCGTGGGGAGGCATGCACGTGCACAGCTGTGCACGTTTGCACAGCAATGTCGAGTAAGGTTTGGCATTTGGATTTCGGGGTGATCAGCAAAGCTTGGCACGAAGGTTTGGCAAGGAGATCGGAGTGATCCTTCAGTGTTTTCGCATGGTTTCCGAAGTGATCGGAGTGGCTTGGCACGAGAGCTCGGCACGTGATTTTTGGCAAGTGAAAATCGGTGATCACCCCGTGGTGATCATTTGATTTTGAGATGCCAAGGATCCGATTTGGCAAATGCAAGAAAGAACAATTTTAAATGCAAGAATTTAATTAAATCGAATTTAATTAAATTAAATAATTTAATATAATTAATCAGTATTTAATTTATTTAAATAAATATATAGTTTTTATTTAAATATAGCATAGATCAGTGAAACGGTCAAGACGACAGTGCGGTCCCATAATCAAAGTTGTTCGAAGGAGTTCGTCGAGTTAGAACTTGAGTTTTAAAAGATAATTTAATTTAAATAAATTATAAAACAATTTATTTAAGTTTAAATAAAAGAAATAAATACTTTACAAAATGAATCGGAGTATAGAACATCGTCTCAACGTCGATGGTACGCGAGGTAAAATACTGTGCGCGAAGCACGGGCTTTTTCTATACATCAATAAAATGATAAAAACTGTATAACAACTTGTGTGCGACGCACACACTTCAACTATACAATTGTAAATGATATTTAAGATATGCAGAGATGAACCAAAGAATTTTATACTGTATATATAATTATAAATACAGGATGTGCAACTGAATTAAAGATAGTAAGCTGATAATAAATTATCGACTGTAAAAAATATTTTGTACATCGTTTCGAAGAGTCCGGAATTCACATTTCCACTTCGACTCGAATATTACGACGTATACCGGAAATCGATAAAGATGAAGAATGCAAGGACTATTTCAAAATAGTATCTACGGTCTGTTAAATCCCAGAACAGATCCGAACAGTCGGATGTCTGACAACGTATATCAATCAGATTTTACACATCGACTTTACATAAGTGTATTATGTTGGTGGCGGAGAGATTCGTTTCTTTAGCCTTATATCTAGAATATGTTTGTGGAAACAAATGAGTGATCTGTCAGATAGGACGGTGTGATATTCAAAGACGTTGAAGAATAACCCGTCAAATGGTAACGTGACTTCAAACCTCACAACCCGAGAAAGACCATAGTTGGGCTAGGTGGCATGGCTAGTTGGGTCATACCCAAGCAGGGTATATTATCACCATCTAGAGTAATTCCTTTTATTTCTAAATCTATATTCACTTCTGTTACCTTCGGTAATCGGTGGGTCATTCCCGACCGTGGAGGTGGTAATATATTCGTTACACTCAAGCTTAATGAGTGGACGGTCATATGTGGCCGGGTTGCAGGATGTTCTTGTTGAACCCCAGTGTATCCTCTCTAGAGTACACTGATCGGTGGGTGCTCCCATACCCTGTCAGTTAGAAACCAAATTCCAATAAGCGCTCGACGGTTTTAGATTTTTTTATGTACGTGAACGTGAGATGCAAGCGATTCACTAGATGATTATTTATTTGATAAATACTATCGTAAATATCAAACGTTTTGATATCAAAATACAAGGGTCATTTTCCATATGTTAGTTATGGAATTGGGTTTAAGATTTCTAAAGTAATTGAATTTATTAATAACGGAACACCTTATTCCTTATTTCCCTGTTTACATCTTTTTAACTATGTTTACTCACACCAGTCCCCTGACTGACCCGGAGTTTATTTTCTGTGTTTTCCCTAAACTCTTGGGTACTCATAATATTTATTATGAGTAGGCAAGTAACTCCGGTTGGCAAATGGAACCTTACGAAGTTCAAGTTGCAGGACAAGTCTAGTAGTTTTAACTACACCTATGTATCCAGTTAGATTTGTATTTCCATATCATGATGTATTATTATGTGAATGCACTATGATGATGTAAGTTATTGATGTATTATGATGTATCAGACCCTATGATGTAATGTATTTGTATTTTTAAATTCCGCTGTGAGATGTCTGATAACTTCTTATTCTTCTATTCTATTAGTTCTATCTTTTCTATCTCATCTTCTAATTTCTTTCAATAATGACACGGTTTTCGGAGGGTCGAAAATCGCGCCGTTACAGTTGGTATCAGAGCCTATGTTCTTCGGAAACATTTAGGCTTTGAAATAGTAAGAGAGCGTATTTTTACTAAAAAAACTATATTTTTAATATAGGTAGATCGTAGTTACTTAGGTAATCCCTCGACATATTTTTCCAATTTAGTTAATAAAATTTCAATCCGTTTACTCAAGGAGTTGAAAATGAGTTCTCGTGGAGGAAGAGGCCGAGGAGCAAGCGGAGCAACTACGACAAACGGACACACTGTTAACCAGACCCAAGTGGATACTACTGAAGTAATCCGAGCACCAACTCAGCCTAACTTTGCTATGGTCTGTAAGAATTACACAACTCTGGGAGGAATGATTTTCAGAGGTACTGAATCACTGGTCGGAGTCCAAGCATGGATTAGGTCATGTGAGAAGATTTTTAAAGGACTGAGGTTGGATGACGATCATAAGCGTCTCTTAGCTTCATGGAATCTGGAAGGAGCCGCAGCAATATGGTGGGATGCCCAGACTGCTAACACTCCTAAGGAAAACTTTACTTGGCCCATGTTCAAAGAAGCTTTTGAAGGTCAGTATCTACCTGCTACTGGAAGGACAAGGATGTACCGAGACTTCATTGACTTAAAGATGGGAAGCATGTCTGTTGCTGAGTACGAAAACCAGTTCAACGCACTTTCAATCTTTGGACCGGAGCTGATAAATACTCTTTTGAAAAAGAACGAGATGTTTGTTGCTGGTCTTAGAGATAATATGCAAGCAAGGATGATGGGACATTTGAAGGATCCATTTGTGGAACTAGTAGACCTAGCACTCAGATATGAAGCACTAGATGCAAAGAAACTAGGAGCGAGGATCCAGATTGGGGAGACGAGTGGGGTGAATATCATGAAAAGAAAGGTCAACCCAGATTGGAATGATAATCAGGGCCAAGCTAAGACGGGGCAACAGACTGTGGAAGGTAAAATTAAGAATGTGGTGTGTCACAACTGCAAGCAAAAGGGACACATTGCACGATTCTGTAAACAAAAGGGGAACAAGAAAACCCAGCAATACCCACAACAGCAACAGAAACCCCAGAAATACCCACAACAGCAACAGAAACCCCAGCAATACCCAAGACAGCAACAGAAACCTCAGCAACAGAATCAGAACCAGAACCAAAATCAGAGGAACGAGATGGTAGTGAAGAATCTCTATTTCAACTGTCATCAACCAGGACACATGGTGAAAGGCTGTCCATTGATGAAGAGGACACCACAGCCTAGGGTTTTTACAATCAAAGATGAACCGTCTACTTCTCAGAATGTGAAAGGGAAGGGAGTGCTGGAAGGTACTTTACAGTTTAATGGAATTTACCTTCGTGTTTTACTTGATAGCGGCGCTTCACACAGTTTTATTTCAGCCGAAACCATAGATCAGTTTGACCTTAAACCAATTATATCACCAAACCCCATTTGCGTATCAAACCCCATAGGGGGGGAAACTGAGCTTAAAATGTGTTGTGGGGATATAACTCTCTTATATCTCTCACACTCTTTTCGATTTGACTTCTATGTTCTAGACTTCAAAAGTTTCAATTTTATACTTGGATTAGACTGGTTAAGCAAGTTCCAAGCCAAGATAAAATGTGATAAAGAAATCATAATCCTTATAACTAGCTTAGAGCGAAAAGCTAGAATAACTTGTGGGAAACCGGGAATTCACACCTATAGTTTTTTATACGCTTTAGAAGCACCTTAAGAAAGTCTCGACACTTTGGAAGTAGTAAGAGAATTCAAGGACATATTCGAGGAAGTCGGAAGTTTACCTCTGCATCGTGAGATCGAATTCCAAATTGATTTAGTCCCAGGAGCTAGACAAATGATTCAACCAAAGAGACTGATGGCTCCCAAGGAAGTTCAGGAATTAGAGAGACAAACTCGGGATTTGCTGAGTAAAGGCTTAATCCGACCTAGTTTTTCTAGTTGGGGCTCTGCGGTAGTTTTTGTAGTAAAGTCTGATGGGTCCTTACGACTGTGTGTGGACTATCGAGAATTAAATAAAGCAACTAGTTTATGAAATATTTTCTTGTGGAAACTTTCTATCTTTCTTATGTAATTTTGGGGCGAAATTCTTTTAAGTGGGGTAGTCTGTAGTGGCTAGATTTTTCAAGCTTGTGATATTTATTTTAATAAGGAGATTTAAAATATATCAGGAGTGTTCAACCAATTTTAGTGTATATAATCACCTATATATATATGAAAATATATATATGATTTATACTATAACTTAATGTATATAGGATATATTAAATGTGAATGCCTTAACAACTTAAGAAAATATTAGAAACACTTTTTATAACACTCTGGAGTGTAGGAATGTTAGCAACATAAAATAGATATGACAAATCCTATTTTACAACTAGCATAGGCAAGTTACCATTTTAAAAGGCAATTCCAGTGCAAACTCCATCACCTTAATAATAGATTAGGACCTTAAAGCATCATCTAATTCCCTCACTAATCCAGGCGGCTGAAATGATTTAGTAGCAAACAAATATCAGGAGAGAAATATCCATTCTCTTACACTTTGATGGCAAGTGTTGTGTAGCATTTAATGAAATCAAGCCTTGCATTAAATGCAAGCATAGGCTCATATACTTAGTAGAGACCAAGGAGAGGTTGGTAAGAAGATGTTTCGGTGAAGGGTACACTTACTTTTGCTGTAACAATTTTACACCACAAATGCAAGAGAGAGAAAGGGGGTAGGTTGTAACGACACGGATTTTGCCCGACCTTAATCGATCGCAAAATCGACCAAGACCGTTCAAAACTCGCATACGTTAACTTTGGGAATACAATACATTAGAACAATAACAACAGACTTTTATAACATTATAATAATGTTACATCAGAGTACAGAATATCAGAGTACATCGAATAAATATATTACAGCGGAAGATAAATTACAGAAGATTTAATACATTAAATAAAATACAGTAAACAGCGGAAGACTACTAAGCTCTGGACACAGCTTTAGGCTTCGATCCAGGATCCTGCTAAAAGAATAGATATCTGCAAAAAGCTACTCGACTGCCCGTGTGGAAAAGAGGGCACCCGAGTTTGCAAAGTGAAACAAACTACGAGTCAGTCATGGGACTGGTGTGAGAATTCTAAACTAATTTAACTAATAAGACAAATCCAAGGACCACGCCGCTAATGCGGAACGGGTTTTATCCCAATGGATTGTCGGTGCATAAATTAAAGTAAATCATTAAACAACGCAATGCTTTTTAGAAAAATGAAACCATTATAAGACCCAAGTCCCATCACACAATGCAACGCACACTAGAGGATAGGGTTTTACCTTATAATGGTCAAAAGATGCTTGATACGATAAAACGGGTTTAATACTAGTGTGTATATGTTCTAATAAAAACATTTCAATCATAATGTATAAATCATAGACGGCATGGGTACCATATATCATGTCGCCATACTAGTTCTACAATCAAAACCGCAAGGTCGTATCGGAAATTGGATTTCCATCATGAGTCGAGGCTAGGGGCAAGCTCCTCTCCGATTCGAGACACTCTAGCAAATGCCTCAGGATCCCCCGCAGTGAACCCTTGGATCTTCAGGGCCGGTCCCCGCCTATCGGCAGTGGATTAGTTATGCCTGAACACACGCTTCCCGGTTCCTTTGAACCTATAGTATGACCACCAACGGCCTATAAAACACGAGGTACCTAAAAATCCATCATCCACATAAGTAAAATGTCAGTGCTGGTAGGTCCCTAACATCACTCTAGCTAGAAAGAAACGTGTGCACTCCCTGCAGTCCGTATCCCGTTTTTGACTCATACCGGGGTGTGAGGCTCGCGAAGTCACGCTATACACAAAGCTACGCCTAAACAGACCGTGCTTTGATCATCGACCACAAGGTCTGCTTTTCAACAAAAGCCTTAATTCATGCATCTTGGCATGCCACATTGTCAATCCATACCACCCCATTGATTTCTACCAATATATAACCTCTAAGCTCGTACGTCTCAGAGAAGGGCGTTAACCACCAAACAGATATATATTAACAGAGATCAACGAATGTAGTATAAAGGACTACAACATTAGACATACATTCCATTTATAAACTTATGCTCTGGGTCTGAGCGAAAGTCAAATCCGTACAAATCAACACTACGTCCGAACGACCACCACTGAACCCCTTTCAAGGTAGCTACTCCTCTCATGGGTCTCAGTAGCAACACATCCATTCGATGTGAAGATCGTCGGTCTTCAATCACCGTCTTCAACTCTTCGACTTCGATCGTCGTATAATCATTTGAAATGAGATTGAACTCGGTCTTTTCAAATGATTCTCGTATATATATATAATTTGAAATCCTTTCGTATCGTTATTGGTATTTAATAACGACCTATCGCTACTTTTATTTATATAAAAATAGCTTAAATTAATTTAACGACGCTTCGGGTTAATGGGCGACCCTGGCGCTGTTTTCAACCAAATTTGATTAACACATATCTTGAAATCTAACCATTGGATTTTGACGAAGTCTATATCGTTGGAAAGATCTTCCCAAAGTGGTCCTAACGGTTCCAGTTTTGGGAAAATCCGACGGTCGGATCTTTCGGTATAACTGTTTAAAGTTACGATTGCCAATACGCGAACTGCCGCGCGCGTTTCGTTTATTTTATATATATATATATATATATATATAATAAATATAAATCGTTTGGCGATTTTAATTATAAAAATTCATTCTTTTTATCGCATCTAAAATGACGATAAAATATCACTTGTTTTATTTTACTACTTTTTTGTTTTATTTACACTAACTGTAATAAATTATAATTTATATATCCTTTCATTTTATTTACACTAAGTGTAAATAAATTGTATTCTTTTTCCTATTTATTTACCTAATTGTAAATAAACGTTTTCTATTCTTTTCCTTATTTATTTACCTAAGTGTAAATAAATATTTCTCCTTTCCTTATTTATTTACCTAAATGTAAATAAATGTTTTCAATTGCTTTTTCCTTATTTATTTACACTATTTGTAAATAAATGTTTTTACTATTCTTTTATCTTATTTATTTACCTAAATGTAAATAAATGTTTACTTCCACTTTTCTATATTTATTTACATTAATTGTAAATAAATATATCTAATTTCTTTTTCTTATTTATTTACACTATTTGTAAATAAATGTTTTTATTTTATTTTTCCTATTTATTTACCTAAGTGTAAATAAATATATTCTTATCCTTTTGTTATTTATTTACCTAAATATAAATAAATGGTTTCATCTTCTTTTTCTTCCTTATTTACACTATTTGTAAATAAAGAGTTTTAATTTCTTGTTCTTATTTATTTACTTAATTCCTCTCCATTCTAATTAAAGTTTTAATTAAAACCTTATTTCGTTTTAACCTTCCAAAGTCATTATTAAATAATTAATCAAAAATTAGGAAATTAATCCCCTCATTAATCCGGGTTAAAGAATAAATGTTATTTAAAACATAATTCACGATAAACCCAAATTCAAATTTCATTGTAAATCCGTAGTTATAATAAAACCATTTTTTAATTCCTTTTATTTATTTTAAAATAAATAAACCATTTATTCTGATCAAAATATCATTTCTCATATTAAAACATTATTTTCAAAATATTAATTTTGAAATTAACTCTTTTAATATTCATTATAAAATGGATAATATAAGTTAATAAACTTATTCAGGTTAAAATGATGTTTCTATTTAAAATGGATTAAATAATCCAATTCGTTATATAATCCATTTATGTTTTATAATGGGCCAGACTTCTCACATTAGGCCAACAACTTGTGGATGCTGGATATGCCGGTTGGGTCCGGGCAGACTTATTCCACAGTTGGGCTTAACCTCGAGTCAAAACCCAAATTGTATTCGTGTACTTGGACCTCTCACATTAGGCCCAACATTTATGGCTGTTGGATATGCCGGTTGGTTCCGGGCAAACTTCCGCCATAAACGTGACCTAACCTCGTGTCCAAATACAATTTATAATTTATAATTATAATTGTTTCTTAAAAATCTTATTTTTAAAAATATTTCATATTTTAAAACCTCTAAAATATCATTCATTCCTTGAAATACTCTTTATATAAATTCTTATCTTTCCATTTCAATACACATTAATTTTTCCCCATTATTATAATACTATAATAATAATCACTTCAAAAATGGTTTTAATTGTTATATTAAAAACCTACCATTCCAACATTAAATCAATCATTTATGTCAAGTATTGAAATCCATCTTCCAAATTTAATGTTAACATAAAACAGAATCTTTCAGTTTCAAATTCTCCTTATAGTTGGAATGTAATTTACCAATTC
This sequence comes from Allium sativum, assembly GCA_030737875.1. NCBI lineage: Eukaryota > Viridiplantae > Streptophyta > Magnoliopsida > Asparagales > Amaryllidaceae > Allium > Allium sativum. The sequence goes on along the minus strand of CM060918.1, from coordinate 255,504,659 downwards.
TAGAAATTTGTTTTATAACTTTCCAAATAAACAAGGATATGTCCTCCTTAATTTAAGCGTCCATTAATTCTATTAATTGAGTAATCAATGGAATTTATTTCTTTCATTCCAAACTTCTATTTTATCCTTTTTAAATAGTAAAATACATAACTCCTTAATCCAATTTCCAATTTATTGTATTAGTTGCATATTTATTTGTTTGACTCAAAATTGGAATGAGACCCACACCATTCATTTCCATATAATTCGATTATACGGAAATTGTACATTTATTACATAGCAAATTTCAAACATCAACAACCAAAGTGCATTTTCTAATTAAATCCAAGGGTGACGTGTATTCAAATGCCAACCCATGACCCATGTGGGGTTTCAACCAACACAATTCAAATATTATAAAATAAGCGGTGCTTCTGGACAATGTGTTAAAATTGATCGTCCAATCACATAAACAAGCCAAGGTCGCTTGTAAATGACAGTGTATACAAGTGCATTAAATAATAACATAAATAACATACCCAATTAACGATGTTCACATAATAGGTATGACGGTTCCAATTTCATCCCTTTTAAATGAAATAAATTTACAATAAACATATTCACTTTATACCATTTCATTTAATGTAAACAGCCCATATACAAACTATTTCCTTTTTAAATCCGTTCCTAAATAAAGAACAAATTTTATTCATTTTAAAATAAAGAAATAAAACTTTTTTCTTTTTTCATTTAAGTCCTTTATTAAAATAAAGAACAAAACTTTGTTCATTAAAGTCCTTTTTATAATAAAGGATAAAACTTATACATCTTAGTTCCTTTAAAATAAAGAAATAAAATTTTACCTTTTAATCCTTTTTAAAATAAAGAAATAATCTTTATTCTAATCTTTTATTAAAAAATAAAAGTCAAACACTATCTTAATTTCAAAACAAAATCAAAAAAAATAAAAATAAAGATAAAGTTTCATTATGTTTTTAACAAAACAAAATCAAAAATAAAGTTGCATTCTATGTTTCAACAAACAAAAAAGAAAAGTTTCATTTTGTTCTTCAACAAAATAAAATATAAGAATGTTTCATTTTTGTTTTTCAACAAAATAAAATATAAAAATGTTTCAATTTTGTTTTTCAACAAAATAAAATATAAAAATGTTTCATTTATCTCCAATAAACCAAAAATATAAAAAGGTCTATTTTTGTTACAACAAACAAAAGTAAAAGTTTCATTCTTGTTTCACTAAACAAAATATTTGTGCTTCATTTGTTTTAACAAAATTAAAGGTTCCATTTCGACTCAACCCAATAGTATCAACCACATATGCAACATCAACTGACAATCACAGTACAAGCAACAACATCCATATTCAAGCATACATCACAGATTCATATTCATTCACATCATACAATGATTTTCATACAACGAAAGAAGAAGAAGAAAAAATCAAATTAAACATAGAATCTCACCGAAAGCTTTCCACTAAACATTCACGTCACGCCGCCACTACAGGAGTTCAGATTGCATCTGTCTTCACCACGTTAGAGCCCCTATTGTGTGCCACCGTCGCCCACAACCACCACCAGTTCGGTGGTCTCTCGAGACCCTCTTTCATTTTTGCTTTGGAAATTTCGAATTTTACTGAATGGGTTCAAAGTAAAGGGGAAAGGAATTTAGGAGTGTTAGGGCCATTGATAAAGAACATGACGGCGGCTTGGAATAAGAATTAGGGTTTAGTTTTGACCGTATATATATTAGGTTATATGTATATTAAATAATATTTAATTTAATAGGTGTTTATCTTATTTTTTTTCCTTGAATTTATAAAAGGGATAAAATATGACATATATGCAAATGAGAGGAAGAGAGAGAGAGAACATAGGAGAAATAAATGAAATGCATGCGGCCATTATTATTCTCATTTTCATTATTCTTTTTCCTTCTTTATATTTTCTTTTTGCAATGAATGACACGCCTCTAATTTCCATTGATTATAATTCCAAATTTTATTTATTTATTTTTCATGCACAGGAAACATTAATATCATTGCCATCTTTAATATGCGGGTTTTGAACATTGCCATCTTTCATCTTACATATAAATAAATATATATCATGAAACGCTCAGCAGCATTAAAGGAGAAAAATAATAATAATATATTATGACAATAAATTTCTTTTAACACGAACATACATGCATTCATAAATTTCTATTCACTTGTTGCCTTTCTATCCATTTGTTTGGTCTCACACGTATATACAAAGTATGTTACATACGTGCATGACAATATGATAATAAATTTTGTGTATTAATTGTAACTTATTTCCAATTCATCACCAATGAATTAAATAGCAATTGGTTTCCCACACTAGTCCATTAATCTATTGCAATCGTTATTTTAAAACTAGTTAACATTCAATGTATTTCTTTAATTACCATTCATAATTAATGTTATCCTTTGTCTTACAATTTATACAAACAAAATTTCCAAATATATACATTACAACACAATGTAAAATACACATTAATTCATATATATATATATATCCTATGCATTGATTATTCTGCTTCTCATTTAATTATAATATATTTGTAAAAATTTACAAAATTTGTTAATAACAAAATGCCAGTTACTGTCCAATAGCTTAACAACTGCTTTACTTAATAGAATTTGATAACTGATTGCAATTAAATGTAAATTTCAAATTTTCAAGCTGCAGCGCTGTTCTAACACCTATTACCCTTAAATTGAATTTATTCGTTTTAACTATGATTAAAATAAATTTTTAGTCGTTATTATTAAAAATAAATTATTTTAAATATCTAGTTTCCTTTAAAATTCATAAAATAAAATTTTTAAATTGGCCCCAAAATTCCGGGTTGTTACAGTCTCCCCCACTTAAAATCTTTTCGTCCTCGAAAAGGAACGAAGCTAAAAATTGTAAAATTAACTATCTTAATTTTAAAATTTAATGGTTGATTATCTTTTCAAAATATATATAACTTTATATATATAAAAATCATATTTCAAAGAATAGATTATAAATATCAAAAATATGTTAATTATAAATTCGTAACTCTTGACTCGTTCTAGGGCATTACTAACCCCACCTCTAACGAATTTTCTCATTCTAAGATACTGCTGATCCTATCTCTAACGAGTATTCTTATTGGATATTACTAATCCAATCTCTGATGAGTCTTTTGTTCAGTTCTAACGAGTTATACCCCAAAGATTTGAGCTAACCAGAGCTCTGATACAACCTGTAACGACACGGATTTTGCCCGACCTTAATCGATCGCAAAATCGACCAAGACCGTTCAAAACTCGCATACGTTAACTTTGGGAATACAATACATTAGAACAATAACAACAGACTTTTATAACATTATAATAACGTTACATCAGAGTACAGAATATCAGAGTACATCGAATAAATATATTACAGCGGAAGATAAATTACAGAAGATTTAATACATTAAATAAAATACAGTAAACAGCGGAAGACTACTAAGCTCTGGACACAGCTTTAGGCTTCGATCCAGGATCCTGCTAAAAGAATAGATATCTGCAAAAAGCTACTCGACTGCCCATGTGGAAAAGAGGGCACCCGAGTTTGCAAAGTGAAACAAACTACGAGTCAGTCATGGGACTGGTGTGAGAATTCTAAACTAATTTAACTAATAAGACAAATCCAAGGACCACGCCGCTAATGCGGAACGGGTTTTATCCCAATGGATTGTCGGTGCATAAATTAAAGTAAATCGTTAAACAATGCAATGCTTTTTAGAAAAATGAAACCATTATAAGACCCAAGTCCCATCACACAATGCAACGCACACTAGAGGATAGGGTTTTACCTTATAATGGTCAAAAGATGCTTGATACGATAAAACGGGTTTAATACTAGTGTGTATATGTTCTAATAAAAACATTTCAATCATAATGTATAAATCATAGACGGCATGGGTACCATATATCATGTCGCCATACTAGTTCTACAATCAAAACCGCAAGGTCGTATCGGAAATTGGATTTCCATCATGAGTCGAGGCTAGGGGCAAGCTCCTCTCCGATTCGAGACACTCTAGCAAATGCCTCAGGATCCCCCACAGTGAACCCTTGGATCTTCAGGGCCGGTCCCCGCCTATCGGCAGTGGATTAGTTATGCCTGAACACACGCTTCCCGGTTCCTTTGAACCTATAGTATGACCACCAATGGCCTATAAAACACGAGGTACCTCAAAATCCATCATCCACATAAGTAAAATGTCAGCGCTGGTAGGTCCCTGACATCACTCTAGCTAGAAAGAAACGTGTGCACTCCCTGCAGTCTGTATCCCGTTTTTGACTCATACCGGGGTGTGAGGCTCGCGAAGTCACGCTATACACAAAGCTACGCCTAAACAGACCGTGCTTTGATCATCGACCACAAGGCCTGCTTTTCAACAAAAGCCTTAATTCATGCATCTTGGCATGCCACATTGTCAATCCATCCCACCCCATTGATTTCTACCAATATATAACCTCTAAGCTCGTACGTCTCAGAGAAGGGCGTTAACCACCAAACAGATATATATTAACAGAGATCAACGAATGTAGTATAAAGGACTACAACGTCAGACATACATTCCATTTATAAACTTATGCTCTGGGTCTGAGCGAAAGTCAAATCCGTACAAATCAACACTACGTCCGAACGGCCACCACTGAACCCCTTTCAAGGTAGCTACTCCTCTCATGGGTCTCAGTAGCAACACATCCATTCGATGTGAAGATCGTCGGTCTTCAATCACCGTCTTCAACTCTTCGACTTCGATCGTCGTATAATCATTTGAAATGAGATTGAACTCGGTCTTTTCAAATGATTCTCGTATATATATATAATTTGAAATCCTTTCGTATCGTTATTGGTATTTAATAACGACCTATCGCTACTTTTATTTATATAAAAATAGCTTAAATTAATTTAACGACGCTTCGGGTTAATGGGCGACCCTGGCGCTGTTTTCAACCAAATTTGATTAACACATATCTTGAAATCTAACCGTTGGATTTTGACGAAGTCTATATCGTTGGAAAGATCTTCCCAAAGTGGTCCTAACGGTTCCAGTTTTGGGAAAATCCGACGGTCGGATCTTTCGGTATAACTGTTTAAAGTTACGATTGCCGATACGCGAACTGCCGCGTGCTTTTCGTTTAATTTATAATATATATATATATATATATATAATAAATATAAATCGTTTGGCGATTTTAATTATAAAAATTTATTCTTTTTATCGTATCTAAAATGACGATAAAATATCACTTGTTTTATTTTACTACTTTTTTGTTTTATTTACACTAACTGTAAATAAATTATAATTTATATATCCTTTCATTTTATTTACACTAAGTGTAAATAAATTGTGTTCTTTTTCCTATTTATTTACCTAATTGTAAATAAACGTTTTCTATTCTTTTCCTTATTTATTTACCTAAGTGTAAATAAATATTTCTCCTTTCCTTATTTATTTACCTAAATGTAAATAAATGTTTTCAATTGCTTTTTCCTTATTTATTTACACTATTTGTAAATAAATGTTTTTACTATTCTTTTATCTTATTTATTTACCTAAATGTAAATAAATGTTTACTTCCACTTTTCTATATTTATTTACGTTAATTGTAAATAAATATATCTAATTTCTTTTTCTTATTTATTTACAGTATTTGTAAATAAATGTTTTTATTTTATTTTTCCTATTTATTTACCTAAGTGTAAATAAATATATTCTTATCCTTTTGTTATTTATTTACCTAAATATAAATAAATGGTTTCATCTTCTTTTTCTTCCTTATTTACACTATTTGTAAATAAAGAGTTTTAATTTCTTGTTCTTATTTATTTACTTAATTCCTCTCCATTCTAATTAAAGTTTTAATTAAAACCTTATTTCGTTTTAACCTTCCAAAGTCATTATTAAATAATTAATCAAAAATTAGGAAATTAATCCCCTCATTAATCCGGGTTAAAGAATAAATGTTATTTAAAACATAATTCACGATAAACCCAAATTCAAATTTCATTGTAAATCCGTAGTTATAATAAAACCATTTTTTAATTCCTTTTATTTATTTTCAAATAAATAAACCATTTATTCTGATCAAAATATCATTTCTCATATTAAAACATTATTTTCAAAATATTAATTTTGAAATTAACTCTTTTAATATTCATTATAAAATGGATAATATAAGTTAATAAACTTATTCAGGTTAAAATGATGTTTCTATTTAAAATGGATTAAATAATCCAATTCGTTATATAATCCATTTATGTTTTATAATGGGCCAGACTTCTCACATTAGGCCTACAACTTGTGGATGCTGGATATGCCGGTTGGGTCCGGGCAAACTTATTCCACAATTGGGCTTAACCTCGAGTCAAAACCCAAATTGTATTCGTGTACTTAGACCTCTCACATTAGGCCCAACATTTATGGCTGCTGGATATGCCGGTTGGTTCTGGGCAGACTTCCGCCATAAACGTGACCTAACCTCGTGTCCAAATACAATTTATAATTTATAATTATAATTGTTTCTTAAAAATCTTATTTTTAAAAATATTTCATATTTTAAAACCTCTAAAATATCATTCATTCCTTGAAATACTCTTTATATAAATTCTTATCTTTCCATTTCAATACACATTAATTTTTCCCCATTATTATAATACTATAATAATAATCACTTCAAAAATGGTTTTAATTGTTATATTAAAAACCTACCATTCCAACATTAAATCAATCATTTATGTCAAGTATTGAAATCCATCTTCCAAATTTAATGTTAACATAAAACATAATCTTTCAGTTTCAAATTCTCCTTATAGTTGGAATGTAATTTACCAATTCTAGAAATTTGTTTTATAACTTTCCAAATAAACAAGGATATGTCCTCCTTAATTTAAGCGTCCATTAATTCTATTAATTGAGTAATCAATGGAATTTATTTCTTTCATTCCAAACTTCTATTTTATCCTTTTTAAATAGTAAAATACATAACTCCTTAATCCAATTTCCAATTTATTGTATTAATTGCATATTTATTTGTTTGACTCAAAATTGGAATGAGACCCACACCATTCATTTCCATATAATTCGATTATACGGAAATTGTACATTTATTACATAGCAAATTTCAAACATCAACAACCAAAGTGCATTTTCTAATTAAATCCAAGGGTGACGTGTATTCAAATGCCAACCCATGACCCGTGTGGGATTTCAACCAACACAATTCAAATATTATAAAATAAACGGTGCTTCTGGACAATGTGTTAAAATTGATCGTCCAATCACATAAACAAGCCAAGGTCGCTTGTAAATGACAGTGTATACAAGTGCATTAAATAATAACATAAATAACATACCCAATTAACGATGTTCACATAATAGGTATGACGGTTCCAATTTCATCCCTTTTAAATGAAATAAATTTACAATAAACATATTCACTTTATACCATTTCATTTAATGTAAACAGCCCATATACAAACTATTTCCTTTTTAAATCCGTTCCTAAATAAAGAACAAATTTTATTCATTTTAAAATAAAGAAATAAAACTTTTTTCTTCTTTCATTTAAGTCCTTTATTAAAATAAAGAACAAAACTTTGTTCATTAAAGTCCTTTTTATAATAAAGGATAAAACTTATACATCTTAGTTCCTTTAAAATAAAGAAATAAACTTTTACCTTTTAATCCTTTTTAAAATAAAGAAATAATCTTTATTCTAATCTTTTATTAAAAAATAAAAGTCAAACACTATCTTAATTTCAAAAAAAAATCAAAATAAAATAAAAATAAAGATAAAGTTTCATTATGTTTTTAACAAAACAAAATCAAAAATAAAGTTGCATTCTATGTTTCAACAAACAAAAAAGAAAAGTTTCATTTTTTTCTTCAACAAAATAAAAAATAAGAATGTTTCATTTTTGTTTTTCAACAAAATAAAATATAGAAATGTTTCATTTTTGTTTTTCAACAAAATAAAATATAAAAATGTTTCATTTATCTCCAATAAACCAAAAATATAAAAAGGTCTATTTTTGTTACAACAAACAAAAGTAAAAGTTTCATTCTTGTTTCACTAAACAAAATATTTGTGCTTCATTTGTTTTAACAAAATTAAAGGTTCCGTTTCGACTCAACCCAATAGTATCAACCACATATGCAACATCAATTGACAATCACAGTACAAGCAACAACATCCATATTCAAGCATACATCACAGATTCATATTCATTCACATCATACAATGATTTTCATACAACGAAAGAAGAAGAAAAAAAATTAAATTAAACATAGAATCTCACCGAAAGCTTTCCACTAAACATTCACGTCACGCCGCCACTACAGGAGTTCAGATTGCATCTGTCTTCACCACGTTAGAGCCCCTATTGTGTGCCACCGTCGCCCACAACCACCACCAGTTCGGTGGTCTCTCGAGACCCTCTTTCATTTTTGCTTTGGAAATTTCGAATTTTACTGAATGGATTCAAAGTAAAGGGGAAAGGAATTAAGGAGTGTTAGGGCCATTGATAAAGAACATGACGGCGGCTTGGAATAAGAATTAGGGTTTAGTTTTGACCGTATATATATTAGGTTATATGTATATTAAATAATATTTAATTTAATAGGTGTTTATCTTATTTTTTTTTCCTTGAATTTATAAAAGGGATAAAATATGACATATATGCAAATGAGAGGAAGAGAGAGAGAACATAGGAGAAATAAATGAAATGCATGCTGCCATTATTATTCTCATTTTCATTATTCTTTTTCCTTCTTTATATTTTCTTTTTGCAATGAATGACACGCCTCTTATTTCCATTGATTATAATTCCAAATTTTATTTATTTATTTTTCATGCACAGGAAACATTAATATCATTGCCATCTTTAATACGCGGGTTTTGAACATTGCCATCTTTCATCTTACATATAAATAAATATATATCATGAAACACTCAACACCATTAAAGGAGAATAATAGTAATAATAATAATAATAATAATAATAATATATTATGACAATAAATTTCTTTTAACACGAACATACATGCATTCATAAATTTCTATTCACCTGTTGCCTTTCTATCCATTTGTTTGGTCTCACACGTATATACAAAGTATGTTACATACGTGCATGACAATATGATAATAAATTTTGTGTATTAATTGTAACTTATTTCCAATTCATCACCAATGAATTAAATAGCAATTGGTTTCCCACACTAGTCCATTAATCTATTGCAATCGTTATTTTAAAACTAGTTAACATTCAATGTATTTCTTTAATTACCATTCATAATTAATGTTATCCTTTGTCTTACAATTTATACAAACAAAATTTCCAAATATATACATTACAACACAATGTAAAATACACATTAATTCATATATATATATCCTATGCATTGATTATTCTACTTCTCATTTAATTATAATATATTTGTAAAAATTTACAAAATTTGTTAATAACAAAATGCCAGTTACTGTCCAATAGCTTAACAACTGCTTTACTTAATATAATTTGATAACTGATTGCAATTAAATGTAAATTTCAAATTTTCAAACTACAGCGCTGTTCTAACTCCTATTACCCTTAAATTGAATTTATTCGTTTTAACTATGATTAAAATAAATTTTTAGTCATTATTATTAAAAATAAATTATTTTAAATATCCAGTTTCCTTTAAAATTCATAAAATAAAAATTTTAAATTGGCCCCAAAATTCCGGGTTGTTACATAGGTAGAGAGTTTGCTGTAGAAAACTTTAGTGATATTTGCCTATAAATACACATCCAATTCCATGCATTTTCTTTTTACACAAATACAAGTTTTTGCTGAGAGTTATCATCCATTTTCAAGCAAGAATACAGGAGCTTATTTACAAGTGAGTAATCACTCACAAGTCTAGTTTCATTTGCAAGTTCTGTAAATAGGTTGTGTGTGTGCTTTCATAGATTGTCACCAATGCAAGTTCACAAGTTTATTAACACCAGTATATATGATTGGTACATCAAGTTCATGTCATCATTCAACTATGTATGCAAGTGTAAATGAAAAATAAACGAATTCATCACCATAGTTAATCAAAGAAGACACTGCTGTTTGTTTACTGTCAAAACAACTCCTCTGTTATGTGAATCTATACCTGGTTTATCACAAATCACAAGTATACAAACATATATATATATATATATATATATATGTTATACTTATATACGAATATATATATATATATATAACCTTTATAGCATGAACGAAAATCAAGTAAACATGTTTTGAAAACAAGAAAACAGCAGAAGCAGTATTCTCTGTATCCACACTTTAAAATCTGAAAATCCAAACATCGGGGAATTGAATTACAGAGATTCAAATGCAATCATGGTAGCAAATGATGATTTTTAAAAGTAGTTTCATGATTTTTAATGTCGAGATGAGGGAGAATGATCGAGATAGCCGAAAATGATATTTTGGCTAAATTCTGGCGATCGGTGACGATGATGGTCGGGGCGTGGAGCGTGAAGGAGCTGGTCACATCGGGGAACACGAGAAAAATGCCCCATGATTTTTCCAGTGAGTGATTCGAGCTGTCGAGCTCGATTTGCATTTTCAATGGCCGAATGGGTTCATCGGTTTGGAGGCGACGTGGGGGACCCACGGTGGTGCGAGTTGGCCAGGAATGAACGTGGAGCGGCATTGGGTCTTGGCGGAGCTGACGGCGGCGGTGTGAGGTGCTCAGGTGGTCGGAGGCGATGGGTCGAGCTGGGTTTAGGTGGGGTACTTTTCGAGCTGTGTACTGGGAGTTTTGGTGGAGTGGCAAAATCGAGGAGCAGGCGACGTACGGTGGTGGCGAGGCGTCGGTGGTGATGGGGGGACGAAGTGGAGTTTGTGGGTGGTGGTCCGGTGGTGGAATAGTGGCGTGGGGAGGCGTGCACGTGCACAGCTGTGCACGTTTGCACAGCAATGTCGAGCAAGGTTTGGCACTTGGATTTCGGGGTGATCAGCAAGGCTTGGCACGAAGGTTTGGCAACATGGTTTGGCAAGGAGATCGGAGTGATCCTTCAGTGTTTTCGCATGGTTTCCGAAGTGATCGGAGTGGCTTGGCACGAGAGCTCGGCACGTGATTTTTGGCAAGTGAAAATCGGTGATCACCCCGTGGTGATCATTTGATTTTGAGATGCCAAGGATCCGATTTGGCAAATGCAAGAAAGAACAATTTTAAATGCAAGAATTTAATTAAATCGAATTTAATTAAATTAAATAATTTAATATAATTAATCAGTAATTAATTTATTTAAATAAATATATAGTTTTTATTTAAATATAGCATAGATCAGTGAAACGGTCAAGACGACAGTGCGGTCCCAGAATCAAAGTTGTTCGAAGGAGTTCGTCGAGTTAGAACTTGAGTTTTAAAAGATAATTTAATTTAAATAAATTATAAAACAATTTATTTAAGTTTAAATAAAAGAAATAAATACTTTACAAAACGAATCGGAGTATAGAACATCGTCTCAACGTCGATGGTACGCGAGGTAAAATACTGTGTGCGAAGCACGGGCTTTTTCTATACATCAATAAAATGATAAAAACTGTATAACAACTTGTGTGCGACGCACACACTTCAACTATACAATTGTAAATGATATTTAAGATATGCAGAGATGAACCAAAGAATTTTATACTGTATATATAATTATAAATACAGGATGTGCAACTGAATTAAAGACAGTAAGCTGATAATAAATTATCGACTATAAAAGATATTTTGTACATCGTTTCGAAGAGTCCGGAATTCACATTTCCACTTCGACTCGAATATTACGACGTATACCGGAAATCGATAAAGATGAAGAATGCAAGGACTATTTCAAAATAGTATCTACGGTCTGTTAAATCCCAGAACATATCCGAACAGTCGGATGTCTGACAACGTATATCAATCAGATTTTACACATCGACTTTACATAAGTGTATTATGTTGGTGGCGGAGAGATTCGTTTCTTTAGCCTTATACCCAGAATATGTTTGTGGAAACAAATGAGTGATCTGTCAGATAGGACGGTGTGATATTCAAAGACATTGAAGAATAACCCGTCAAATGGTAACGTGACTTCAAACCTCACAACCCGAGAAAGACCATAGTTGGGCTAGGTGGCATGGCTAGTTGGGTCATACCCAAGCAGGGTATATTATCACCATCCAGAGTAATTCCTTTTGTTTCTAAATCTATATTCACTTCTGTTACCTTCGGTAATCGGTGGGTCATTCTCGACCGTGGAGGTGGTAATATATTCGTTACACTCAAGCTAAATGAGTGGACGGTCATGTGTGGCCGGGTTGCAGGATGTTCTTGTTGAACCCCAGTGTATCCTCTCTAGAGTACACTGATCGGTGGGTGCTCCCATACCCTGTCAGTTAGAAACCAAATTCCAATAAGCGCTCGACGGTTTTAGATTTTTTTTATGTACGTGAACGTGAGATGCAAGCGATTCACTAGATGATTATTTATTTGATAAATACTATCGTAAATATCAAACGTTTTGATATCAAAATACAAGGGTCATTTTCCATATGTTAGTTATGGAATTGGGTTTAAGATTTCTAAAGTAATTGAATCTATTAATAACGGAACACCTTATTCCTTATTTCCCTGTTTACATCTTTTTAATTGTGTTTACTCACACCAGTCCCCTGACTGACCCGGAGTTTATTTTCTGTGTTTTCCCTAAACTCTTGGGTACTCATAATATTTATTATGAGTAGGCAAGTAATTCAGGTTGGCAAATGGAACCTTACGAAGTTCAAGTTGCAGGACAAGTCTAGTAGTTTTAACTACACCTATGTATCCAGTTAGATTTGTATTTCCATATCATGATGTATTATTATGTGAATGTACTATGATGATGTAAGTTATTGATGTATTATGATGTATCAGACCCTATGATGTAATGTATTTGTATTTTTAAATTCCGCTGTGAGATTTCTGATAACTTCTTATTCTTCTATTCTATTAGTTCTATCTTTTCTATCTCATCTTCTAATTTCTTTCAATAATGACATGGTTTTCAGAGGGTCGAAAATCGCGCCGTTACAGGTTCTTCATCAACGATTGCATCCCTTCCTCCATGGCACAAATCCACTTCGAGCTATCACTCAAATTCATGATGTCATCAAGGTCCATCGGCTCTTCTTGGACTACATGAAGAGCATAGTCCAAAGTATCACTAAAGCTAAGATAGTTCCAACTACCATATCCTTTAGGTGGCCTTATAGCATGACGATCAAGCCAAGTAGCAATTTCTTCACCTGGTCTTCCTTCGGCTCCACCTTGAACTAATCCTCTTGGGGTCTTTACCTACCAATTGTAAGCGTAGGTAAAACTAACATAATGTAGATAATATATTTTAGCTACCAATGTTGAATTGGTATAAACTAGTAGGTAAAATTTAGTAGAGGAAGAGCCATTATCTACACATATTGATATTAGTAGGTGAAAGAATCAATGGACCCCACTACGTTATGACTTAAATGATGAGTCATCAGCTGATGTGTTTGAAGATGTGTCATCATATATGGCTGCTGACATAGCTGATGATGTGTCATCCTACATGGCTGTTGACATGGTTGTCGAAGTAGCATACACATGGCATATATTAATGCCGACACTTGGCATTTAATGGTTGGATCATGTGTCAAACAATAATTTATCCATATGTCATCATTTGATTAGTGCATACGACATCATTTTTTAGACCACATGACATTATTTACTATAAATAAATATTTACGAAAATTGAATATTTACATAGAATTTATTGTTTAACAAATAAAAAATATTTATTCAAATAAATATTTATTACACTTTCGAATAGTACACATATTCTTTTCTCGCTATTACACAATGACTTATACATACACTTCCTCGCTATATTTCACTCGTATACATTGGCTCCTTACTACGTACTTATTCACTCATATACATGTACATAGTCACTCACACTCTCAGTCTAGTTTTAGTCTTAGTTACATCACCGTTTATGCACCAAATTCCAGCAGCAATGGAACCCTTTGACAACATCTTTTACCATCAAACTCTAAAACCAAGAACTGGTAAAAAATCAATTTATATGAAAAAAAGTAGTAAAACTCACCAAAGACAGCTAGATAATAGTATTCAGTATTAGAAAGGTTTATTTAGTTCAATAAGTAATACATATAAAGCCATAGTATGAATGCATATTTATTCAACATATTTGATTGTAATTCCATCAGTGAAATGCATCGAAAGTTTCAGCAATTGTCATTAAGCTTTCATAGTTGCCATTAAAAATGTCTCTAAGTGAGATTGCCACTAAAATGTAAGAAAAACTTTCATGTTTGATAAATGAAACTATAACACAAAAACACATGATATGTAATATATTTGCATAAAGCGTTCGTATTGGAAACAAATATATGTTTATTAAACATAACACTTCATTATAAAGATAAAATTGTTCTAAAAGCATTGAACCATATGTGAATCAGGGTCTAAGAGCCATGGAAATGATCTAGTATGGCATAACAAGCTATATATGGAACCCAATTAATTAATTATCTGCAGTATATACATATAACTTGTAAGTTCTGATCGTATTCACTGTTCTTTTACTTCCCGCTTAATATATTGAGTAACTTTAAAAGATAGAATAATGATAAATGGTAATACAAATGTGAGTTACCTGCAGATTTTTCTTTCAGTATCCGACCAACTTCTCTCAAATCGCTTGGCTTCTATTTTTTGATTTCTTTTTTTTTTCCTAAAGCAAAAATATCATAATCCATGTAGAACATTATGAAAAACACCATTTCCTGGCAAACTTTAAGAAACAACTAAAAATTTCAATTCAACATCAAGAAACAGAAACGCTAAAATTGATATACAAAACAAGATCAAATTCATAGAATATAAACCCCAATAAGCAATATAGCCAATAAAATATTTCTAGAATACATCCTGGGATCCATCTCCATGCTTCTGGTAGTGAACTCTCTTAATGATACTTGACGAAGCCAATTTCTTTGGCATTTTCTCTGAAGCACTGCCTGTAGCACAAGATCCCATACTTCCTAATTTATCCATGTTGTTTTCCGCATACACGACAGGCCCTAGATCCAGGACCATAAGTCCTGGGATGACTGTTCCAAACGTTGGCGTGAACCATCGCTCGATAGTTGAGTGACGAGGAAAGAACAAAACCCTAGCTTTAAATCGCAGTAGAAGAATGAAATAATGTCGTTTGTGTGATTTTAGGAAAGGAGGAAGGGGGATAATGTTAACTGATTTATGAAGAATGTGGTTGGTTTCAAAGGACATGGTTTTACTGTTTTTTCAGTTTTAGAAAAGGTATTCACCGAATCCGTTTATTATGTGCATATTAGAGGGATAATTAGTACAGATTTTATTGAAAGATTTATTTTATGTGAATATATTATGGTAACCGGTATTATTAGACATTAAATATTTACTTATCATATATAAGACTGACAGTCTATAATAATTATTAGGCAATAAATATTTACTTTTAAATACAAGACTGAAAGTATGTGATATTTAAAATAAAGAAGCCTTCACAAATACTTTGAACACAAAGGAAACGATTGGAATATTCTATTTCTTTGAATACTAAAAAACCAATTATAATCAAACACGATAAATTTTTTTACTCACACCATGAGATTTTAAACAAAACATTAGACCAAAACGTCTTTATTAAAAAAAACTAAAAAATGGAAAACTTAGAGAATTCTTTCCTATTTGCATTATGTATAGTCAGTATAACTTCTCTCACAAAGTTGCATATGTATATATTTAACTAAATTAAAATTAAAATTTTCAAGCATTGAATTATGTTCATATCCTTAGGAGCAATATTTATATGTAGCCGATTTTAACAGTTTTCATTCACTCAAATAAAATTTAAAATTAACTACGATTTTTCTATTAAGAGTGCTAAATTCTTTAATCCTTTGTTTAAATCAAATCATTTTTAGATTTAACATTAAAATCTAAATAATTTAACTTTTTAATGCATTCAAAAGAACAAATTCAAATTTATATACATAGATAATTAAATATTTTAACATCCATTTAGATTTTATGATTTGAAGTCTGCAAGAGTAAATTTGGGGAATTTTTAAATTATGGCTTCTTGGTTTGATGCATGATAGAGAAAGTTAGTAAAAAGAGAAATCAATGCATATTTTATTCTAGAGGAGGATAGTTTTGGTAATTGTATGGTGTATATTAAGTAAGAAGTGATGTATATGATGTTTAATTCTTTTTTTGCAAATTCTATTTGCACACCGGAAATCACTTAACATACACTATTATTCTTTCTATAAAATTCTATTACTAAATTACCATTTTCTCATAGTTGCTTTTTTTAAAACTTCTACATATAAAAAGTCAAATTATTCTAAAAAGTATTGAAACTTGATACTAACGAGATATGTTAATGAAGATGTTAATGAATTATTTAATCATGAAATCTAAAATTTCAATTGAGAAAACATTCAAAAATAACGGTTTAGTTTAGAAGTGTTGATTTATTTTGTAAGATTATAGTAATTTTGTTAAAATTGAATTTTTTTTTCAAAAAGTTTATAAAAGTTACAATATTAGTACAAGAAATAAATTTCATTTGGTTAAATTTGAAAGATGAAAGAAAAAGAAGATGAGAACATGGATAATTTAGTAAAAGAAATGGTGTATGTAAAGAAATATATGGTGTATAATAGTTTATTACAATTTTTAATATATGTTTAGCAATCTTTGGTGTATAAGTAGAATTAGCCTTCTTTTTTTGGTATATGCAAGATTATTTGCGGTGTGTAGATAGAATATACCGACTAAAAATTTGATTTTTCATTATTCATGCAATTTATACCATCTTTGCTTTTAATATTGTGACGGCCCACCGCGCACCAGCCGACATTTCAAATGAAAGTGCGCTGTGCCTATGCCTGACCAGCATGAGACGGTCGTCAAAGAAAGGAAAGAAAGGAATCTGAACTAACAAGGATCCTGTAGAATGTCTCATAGCGCATGGAATAAAATATAATAATAACATACTTGACATAAAATATGCGAGACAGTGCATAAGCTGAGAACTAAACCATAGTCATCATAGCAACGAAAATTCAAAATACAACTTATGTACCACATCATCATTATTACAACTTTGGAGAACTGTCTCTAAAGAAAAATAAGAAAGGTACACTACTAATGCTCAAAGTAGTGACCAACAACGACATAGGGAGAATATCTATATATTTATCATACATGGAAGCCTCCTGCTCATCTCCGGTACAGCTACTCGTGCATACCACCTAACCTACCTCTAGTCTGCCGTTTAAGAGCACCCAGAGTAATAAGAAGAGACATAAAACTCTAGGTCAAACAAAAGTCTGGTTTGAGCGATAAGCATTAAAACAGAACAATAACAGGTATACTAAGCCATACCTGAACCTGGACCTGCAATCAAAGAGTTAGCACAACAAGATGCACAATACTCTAAGGTGACACTAACATATGGTGTAATGATATGTGGGAGGGGTGTGCATGTCATAGTGATGTCAAACAATCAAGCATAGCAACCATCCTCAAATCTCTCACTCAATGCGTAAAGCATACAATATCCACCTCTTTGATCACCCAAATCCTTGCTATGATCACTCTGCCCCATGGAGTCATGGCGATTCCCACTGCACTGATCCATAGCCACTAGTCCTTGTTGTGTCCACTCTGCCCCAGGAAGTCATGAAGACTCCACTGCACTGGCTCATATCCATGCTACGATCACTCGGCCCCACAGAGTAGTAACTACCCCACTGCACTGATACGTAGCCTAACATCCATCTTGGTGGTGAATCAAAGCTATAGACGTCGATAACTCCTTAGCACACGTCCCGCAGCAAAGCCTAATCATGAAGTTAACTCGTTGGTTCCCGTCTAGATCCCGTGTACAAACTTCCCATTTGGACTACATTTGCATCTCGGGTTTTGGTCATCATCTCCGTTCGTGATTCTTCAATTCGATTCGTTCGCTGTCCAGACTCAAACATTGGATCATGATCTCCCCCTGGCCATCGGCTAGTGGTCCCTCCTTCAGCTCATGGCTCATGACATCATGCTCCAACATCGGTCCGCGGCTCGTGGTCTGCCTCCTCCAACTCATGTGACCGATTCGGCTCGTGCTACATCTAGGTGGTTTGTCCTATTCCCCACGATCGGGGTGTGGGGTTCGTGATCATCCTCACGGTCAGGGTGTGAAGTTCGTGATCATCCTCACGATCGGGGTATGAGGCTTCGCCATCTTACTCACAGTCGAGGTGTGAGGGTTTGTGATCATCCTCACGACGGGGTGTAGGGTTTGCCATCTTCCTCACGATCGGGGTGTGGGGTTCGCCATCTTCCTCACGATCGGGGTGTGGGGTTCGTGATCATCCTCACGATCGGGGTGTGCTTCACGAACAGGTATGACCAATTTCCTGCAACTCTTTCCAGCCAGCTATTTACGCCATATGGCGGTGTTTTCGACCATTATAATTGTTCTAAACAACCACAAAACATTCCAAACAGTCATAGCAACATGTATTATCAACCATAAACACCAAAACAATAAATAATCATGTCTATATGGATCTAACATACCCAAAACCCATGTTTTCCCCTTAATCATGTTTAAGCACAGCTAATGATAGGATTAGAAAAACTTATCCAAATTAACCCAAATTTCTAACAGAGCCATAAAATAATATTTTAGAATTTTACAAATTTTTCCAGAATTAATTACGTATAATTTCGCTATTTACCACTGATCACCCCTAATTAGCCGTAATTAGTGAAAAACGATGCAAATCACTCACCTTGGCCACAAGCAAACTATAGATCTGAAATATTATCAGTTTTGGGTCGAATTCTAATGCAACAAAGCAGCTCCAACTCTGCTTTGATGTTATTTCCCCTTGTCTTGACGTAGTTTGGCTTAATCTTCAATTAGAAAGCGATTAGGAGCGATTTGGGACGAAATTAGAAGGTGGAGGCCATGGCTAGGGTTAGAGAAATGTTTTAGGCGGCTAAAAAATGAAATAAAAATCGTTTTCCTATTGTTCTCAGCCTCCCCATAACCCTAATCCCAAAATGGGTTATGGGCCCTCTTGCTAATCGCCCTAATTAGGCCCGGTTAAGCTGTTTTTCACCTTCTAAACTTTATTTCAGCCATATCTCCCAAACGGGGAGTCCATTTGGCTAATGTGACCACTCTACAGAAAGGTAAACCATCATCCGAATATAATGGAAGTGGTTTTAGGTCAAAACTCCTTACCAATCAAAAGTTATGGCCAAAACAAGATCAGCTATGGGCAAAACGGTCAATTAAAAATCGGCAAAAATCATGAACATGGGAAATGACCCCAATAGTCGTCTCCCAAAGTTACATGGCTATACAACTTCACATGAGAAAGAAATAAATATTCTATGATCCCCTGATGCGTAGAATGCGGGTCTTTACATTCTTCCCCCCTTAAGAAATTTCGCCCCCGAAATTCCTTAACTAAAAAACAAGTAAAAGGATCCCGTATGCCTACCAACCATTCACAACAATCAAACATACAAAACAACAAACAAGTCTATCCTAGCATGCGGAAAACTGAATTGCAATTAAAATTTACCAGGCAAAGAGTTCTGGATACGTCTTCCTAATGCTCTCCTCTGTCTCCCAAGTACAGTCATTCTCATTCTCACCCCACTGAACTTTGACTAAATTCACCGCTTTCCTTCGAAGTTGCTTCGTATCGTGCTCGACAATATGAATCGGCTTGCTGTTCCCAATTGCTTCGGGTTCTACTTCGATATCATCCAATTGATCAGGTGAAATAGTCATATCGGGGTCGTGCACGAATTTCCTTAACTGGGAAACATGAAATACGTTATGAACTCTTGCCATCCTCTCTGGTAATTCAACTGTATATGCCAAATTCCCAACATGCTCGAGGATTGGGAATGGACCAACAAATATTGGCGCTAGCTTTCCTCTCCTTCCAAATCAAATAACATTCTTTAATGGAGAGATCTTGACAAATACTAGGTCGCCAACGGAGAATTTCAAATCCTTTCGCCTCTTATCAACATAACTCTTCTGCCTATCTCGGGCAGCCTTCATTCGCTATTGAATGATCTTAATTTTGTCTGAAGTTTCTCTTATCACATCTGGTCCAAGCACAAACTTGTCACCAGTTTTTAACCACATGATGGTGAGTTGCATGGTCTTCCGTACAAAGCTTCAAATGGAGCCATACCAATACTGGATTGATAACTATTATTATATGCAAACTCTACTAGATGCAAATGGTCATCCCATGATCCACCAAAATCCAATATGCAAGCTCTCAGGAGATCTTCTAATATACGATTTACCCTCTCTGTTTGACTATCAGTTTGAGGATGGTACGCGGTACTGAGATATAATTCTGACCCTAGAGCCTCTTGTAAGCTCTTCCAAAACCCACTAGTAAACAACGGGTGGTCACTCACAATGCTTTTAGGTACTAAATGAAATCTCACTACCCACTTCATATACAGTTCTGCTAATTTAGTTGATGTTCTATTCGACTTGATAGGTATAAACCTTGCACTCTTGGTCAATCGGTCCACAATCACCCAAATGCTATCTTGGCCCGACTTAGTCCTTGGTAACCCATCAATGAAATCCATTGAGACTTGTTACCATTTCCATTCTGGAATTTCCAATGGTTGCAAAAAACCACTAGGTTTCTTTTGCTCAGCTTTAACTAACTGGCAATTCATGCGCTTGGATATAAACTTCCAAATGTCTCTTTTCATCCCTTCCCAGTATTAGGTCTTTTTCATGTCTCGATACATTTTATTACCACCGGGGGGGCACAGTCAGTTTTGAGTGATGACATTCCCTAAGCACTTCATCTCTCAATCCATTGACATTGGGTACAACCAGTCTACCATTCTTTCTAAGCCATCCATCTCGATCAAGCCCATACTTGTTCATCTCTTCCTCGATTCCCATCTCTAACTTGGAGATGATTTCCAATAGGTTAGGATCGTCCCTCTGACTGGAACCAATCCGCTCAATCAAAGTGGGTCTGATCGCCAATCTAGCTAGCGTCTCTGGATCCAATTCACACTTTCATCTGAAATCGTACCTTGCGATATACTCTAATTGCTTCCATTCTAGAAACATAACCCCTAAATTAGCATGTCTCCTGCTCAATGCATCAGCTACCTCATTGCCCTTTCCTGGTGTATACGCAATATCGAAATCATAGGAAGCCAAGAATTCTAACCATCTCTGCTATCGGAGATTTAGATCCTTCTAGGAGAAAAGGTACTTTAACGATTTATGATGTAAGAACCCGTTACTTCCCCGTGAAGGAAAGAGCGGATACTTTGAGAACAACACACAAATGAACGCAGACGGAAGAACATTTCATTGTATATTACAACAATTCCATCAGATACAAGAATATACAGAGTATAAATGAATATTACATTACACAAAAATATCAGAGATTTAAATTACATTTAAATACATAGCAGCGGAAAATAATACAATACACAACTAGAAGTAGATATACGGATACAAAGCTTTCCGGATATCGTTCCAGCTGTAAACCGGGATCCTGTGAATATAAATCTGCAAAACCAAAACTACTAGCTGCCCGTGTCGAAAATAGGGGCACCCAGAGTTTAGGTTAAAACAATAAACTCCAGGTCAGTCATGTGACTGGTGTGAGAACTAAAACAGTTATTTAAACTTTACTGTAAAAGAGAGTAATTCAAGGGACCACGCCGTATAACACGGAACGGGTTTCCTCCCAAGAATACCAGTGCATAGAATAAACAGCGCAATGCTTTTTCGAAAAATGGAGCTATTATAAGACCCAGGTCCCATCACACAATGCAACGCAAGCCGGAGGATAGGGTTTTACCTTATAACAGCCAAACATGCTTGGTACGTTTAAAACAAATCATTTGATACTATAATAAGTGTATAGTGTCAAAACATTTTCAATCATAAATATAAATCATAGACGACATGAGTGCCCCATCCCACTATGTCGCCATACTAGGCTCTACAAATAAAGCCGAAATACACATATTGGAAATTGGATTTCCGTCATGAGTCGAGGCTAGGGGAAAGCTCCTCTCCGCGTTCGAGACACTCTAGCAAATGCCTCCGGGTTACGCACTCTGGGCAACCCCGGATGCGGCTGGGCCGGTCCTCACTTACGTTAGAGGATTGGTTATTCCTGAACACACGTTTCCCGGTCCTTACAGACCTATAATCGAGGCGCCTCATCCAACAACCACAAAGGTGAAAAGTATATATATATGTCAGGGCTGGTAAGTCACTGACACCACCAAAGCTAGAAAGAAACGTCGTGCTCTCCCAGCGGTCCGTATCCCGTTTTTAACTCATACCGAGGTGTGAGGCTCGCGAATTCACGTTATACACAAAGCTGCCACATAGGACGTGCTTTGATCATCAACCACAAGACTTTGCTTTTCAACAGAAGCCTTGATTATTGCTTCTTAGCGTGCCACACAGGCAATTCATGCCATGCGACTGATGTCCATCGATATACAACCTCTGAGCTCGTACGTCTCAGAGAAGGGCGTTAAGCAAAAGAATAAATTCTCCGCCGCCAAACAGATGTATATTTAATAGAAATTAATCAACACGGAATAAAATCCAATGTCAGACACACAATCCATTTACAAGTCCGTTCTGGGTCTGAACGGAACCGGAGGCACTTTCCTCGCATATCCATCCATCTCCAAGTACGTCTGGATGACCACCAACTATTTCCATCCTCTTGGGTGTACAGCCCAATCAGGATCGTCAGTAATAATCCAAACGATGTGAAGACTTCCGGTCTTCAACCACCATCTTCATCTTCGACGTATCTTCGAATCGGTTATTCAGAATGGGTGTAAACCCGGACTTTCCGAACAACCCGCGTATATTAAAAACAAATGTTACACAAACACAAGATACGCCTCATTCCAATTCATTAGTCACTAACCGCAAATTAGCAAGAGAACAATTTCCCAAACATTAACCCCGAAGGCCGAAACCAACATCAGATCAATACCCAGGAAACCATTCTTCTTAGCCAACCTATAGCTAGTTTCTAAATTCCACATTCTTAGGGAAAGCTTCCCATTAATTTTATCCAAAATAAATTCTTTAAAATTTTATCCTGTAATCTTCCTTTGGATGTCGTTTCAAACCAAATTATGGTTTTTCTAAACTAGTCGAGATTAGCGAACCACACCGAAGTAATTATTTATTTTATTTCCCAATCCCAACCTATTCATCCCATGAAGCAAAACTGGTAACACTCCATATCTAACACCACGGTGTTATCGGTAAAATTAATTACCATTTCACGTTCAAATCTAATTAAAGATTTAACTATCGCTTTGGAGCAAAACTGGCGATACTCCATTCTCGCTCACTTCAATATTTGATAATTTAGATTATCAATTCACATTTCAATCTAATTGTAGATTCATTAAACTCCTTTTTCTGGGTTAAAGAACTAGGTGTTATTTAAAACACAGTTCACGACAAACCCAAATCACATTCTATTTATCATCGGGTTAAAGAACTAGTGTTGTTTAAAACACAGTTCACGATAAACCCACAAATCAATTCTAGTTCAATTCAAATCAAATATATTAGGAATTCCGATTATTTAAAACCCCTTTTTAAATCTAATTTATTTATTTAAAAATAAAAACCCGGGTTTTAATTTGAGTTCAAACTAGTTCATTTCGATAAAAATCTATTTTTTTTCTTTTCAAATATGGAGTTTTTCACCCCAATTTTTCCCAAATCATTTCTTATGATTTTACACAAATTATTGATATTTTTAATAATTTTATCAAGGCCCGTACAGTCGATTTCCATCAACGGCCATCGAACTGCACTTACAGCGACCTTTTTCAAATTTGATTTGGACGTATCCCCAAATCCAATCGTTAGATTTCAAATTTCTAATATTCGTTAGAAAGCTCTTTTCGATACGAACCCAACGGTTCCGGTTTTAGGAGAATCCGACGGTCGGATCTCCCGTAGTGTCCGTTTGAAATAAATGGTCGAAATTCACGAACTGCCGCGGCGCGGCGCGTTCTATTCAGGCCATTATATTATATATATAATATATATAATATATATTTCGTCGATTACTATTTAAAACGAATTTTATAAATAGTTCTTAATTCGTTTCAAAATTCATTTCAACTTCCATTTCAATTCAAAGCAAAATTGAATTCTTCTTTATAAATTCGTTTTTAAAATTCATTTTTATTCAATTCAAATTTCAATTCAATTTGAATTCGTTTTCAATTCAGTTCAATTCCAAAGTCGTTTTCTATTCGATTCAATTCAAATTGGTTTTCTATTCGTTTCAATTCAAATTGGTTTTCTATTCGTATCAAATTCATTATATATTCAATTGAAATCAAATTCGTTTTATATTCAATTCGAATTCAATTCGTTATCTATTCAATTCAATTCATTATATATTCAATTCATTATATATTCAATTCATTTCGAAATCGTTTTATATTCAATTCATTTCGAAATCGTTTTCTATTCAATTCATTTCGAAATCGTTTTCTATTCAATTCATTTCGAAATCGTTTTCTATTCAATTCATTTCGAAATCGTTTTCTATTCAATTCATTTCGAATTTCATTTCAAAATATGCGTTTTCGAAATCACTTTTCAATATTCATTTTAAAATGAATAAAATCGATATAAATATCGTTCACGTCAAAATGGCATCAATCTAACCAACACGGCTTCATATATTTCTATTTTCAAATATTCTATTCAACAAATGAATATTTATTTTTGTCAACACATGACTAATCTCAACGAATGAGTACTGTCCACGTGTGACTATTTTTGTTAAATTATTTCGTTCAACACATGACTAATCTCAACGGATGAGTACAGTCAACACATGAACCTTTATTTTACATTGATAAAGATGTAAATTTTATTATTAAAATATTTCGTTCAACACATGACTAATCTCAACGGATGAGTACAGTCAACACATGAACCTTTATTTTATATTGATAAAGATGTAAATTTTATTATTAAAATATTTCGTTCAACACATGACTAATCTCAATGGATGAGTACAGTCAACACATGAACCTTTATTTTATAATATTCTATATTTTTCAAATTGGAATGAGGCCCAATCAATTACCATATAAAGTTAATTATATGGATTTTCATACATCACTCATGTATAATAGCATTGAAAAATAATCAACCATCAACCAAAGTGCACTACACTGTATAAGCATCAAATATAGATATCTAACGCTTATAACAGCCTGTCAATCAATCGATCGACATATTTAATCAATCAGGATGAGTGAACTTCAAATTTCATCCCAACACCCGTGTGGGGTTTCAAGCAATCAAACATAGATTTTAATTGTGCAGTTGGGCGATGTGTAAAATTTATCGACCCAATCAATGTCCTTCAAATAGGTGTACATAAACAAACCGTCCGGTTTGTAAATGAACATTTTATTTATTCACATTCACGTTAAAAATTATATTTTTAACGATAAAATATTTTATTTCAACATATGAATTTCTATTTAGTTCCTTTACAAAATAAAAATGATGTTTTTATTTTTCTAACATATTTTAGAAAATTTCGGCGGCATAACGGCACGATACTAGAAACGGGACGAGGCCTAGCCTTATCCCTGGTTTAGTGAAGGCCCACGCCATTCACACATCAATCAAATCCATTCATTTCACCAAACAATTCAATTTCAAATCAAATCATCTAACTAATCTATGCAACCAAACAAACAAGTCCATGGTCTGTGGACGATTGTGTCGGGTGCTACTAAACACCGTCTGCATCCTAGTATATATATAACTAGAAAAAAGGAATTTTTGAGTGAGGAGTTCTCACCAATAGCTATCCAATACCACGACTCTTCATTGTTAGAAATCTTCATCGTTATTGCATCTATGTCACCTTCGTTGCCCGTATTCACTACATATATAAAAATCACACATTTTTATATTTTGATGTCTTTAAAATAAAAATCACATTTTTATTTATTCACTTTCAATCTAAAAATCATATTTTTATAATCGCTTTATACATTTAAAAATCGAATTTTCACTCCGCTATTTAATATATAAAAATTGAATTTTTACTTTGCTATTCAATATATAAAAATCGAATTTTTATTATGCTATTCCATATGTAAAAATCGAATTTTTATTATGCTATTCCATATGCAAAAATCGAATTTTTATTATGCTATTCCATATATAAAGATCGAATTTTTATTTCGCTATGTCATATAGATAAAAATTCCATTTCAAAAATATAGATTTCGCCTTTATTAAAATATAGATTTCGTCTTTATAAAAATATAGATTTCGCCTTTATAAAAATATAGATTTCGCCTTTATAAAAATATAGATTTTGCCTTTATAAAAATATAGATTTCGCCTTTATAAAAATATAGATTTCGCCTTTTCAATTTCATCACTATAAAAATCACATTTTTATTTAGCTACATATGTAAAGATGGTATTTTTAATATCCCTATCATGTAAAAATTATATTTTTAATCCTCTACATAAACAAAAATCATATTTTTATTATCCTCTCATATATTTAAAAATCTAACTTTGCTATATTTAAAAATCTAATCTATAATAAAAATCATATTTTTCTATGCTATACGAATATATAAAATCAGTTTTTAAACACTTAAAAAAAAGCAGTTTTTAACCACTTTAAAAATCAGTTTTTAAACACTTTAAAAAAAAGCAGTTTTTAACCACTTTAAAAATCAGTTTTTAAACACTTTAAAAATCAAAATAAAAAGGACTCACCGAAATTCGGTTTTGTTCGAACTCGTCTTCAAATTTATGTTCGACTCCAGACCGTTCGAAGTGTTCAAATCCACATCGTCGCCCTAGGCTTCAGCTCACAGGTGGGAGGCGGGCTCCTGGCAGTTCAGGCGGAGGGCTTGGTGCGGTGGAATGGAGGTGCGGAAGGAGGAACAGTCGGTGGCGGGGCTCGGTGCGGTTGCATTAGGGTTTCGGGGGGTTTCTGTGCGATTTGGGGTTTTCGAGCGAGGTGGCAGAACGGAGAGGAGGAGGGGTTGACGGAGGTGAGGCGATGGCGTCGAGGAAGGCGCGGTGGTGGCGATGGCGTCAGGCACCATCGATTTGAAGAATCGGTCGTATTGTTTTTTTCTTTTTTTTCTCTCTTTTTTTTTGCTGAACGAAGAATAGGGGGCCGGGGGGGGGGGGGGAGGGGGGGCAGAATGAATTAAGGGGAGGGAGAAAGATATTTATTTTTATTTTTTTATTATTATTTTAAATGCAAAAAGTTGACTTTCACAAACGACCTCTAAACGAGTCCCACCGCCTGTCGTCCATAGCGTTTTACCCCCATTCCGAACACAATGGGATATGTATCGCAAGCTGATTTGATCGTTACAATCAGTTTCCGTTGAATTTACATTTAAATCACTATATGGAATTTTAAACGTACATTTCAAATTATCGGGGTCACGTACTAACTCGAAAAATTCCAGAAAAATATTTCCTAGCTTCATATTGACGATATGGTCCTAACAAAACTAGTTTCGTCGAATTCTGAGACCGTTTGAAAAATGGCCAATTTCCAGTCGATTAAAATCAACTAAAACTGGTCAAACGCGTTTAACTGCACCACGCTCACATATTGATTCAGAAAATTATGAAAATTTAAACTTAGCAATAATTCGACGTCCCGGACCCAACAAAAGTGGTTTCGTCGAAATCCGAGGTCGTTTGCAAAATCTCCATTTTAAGGGCCTGAATTCCATAACGACTATTCAGAATTTTCAACTGGACATATCTTTTGATTCCCGCTATGAAATCTTTATTTTTCGGATTCGTTGGAAAGATATCATCAATTAGATCCTAATGTTTTTGGTTTCACTAAAATCCGGATTGTTTTGCACCCGGTACATTCAATTGAAGTTTGAAATCGAATTATCGAACTACAGCGCCATTTTCAATTCTATTTATAATTTTATATAAATATTATATATTCTAACGACGACGTATATAATATATACGTTCTAAATATATTCAAAATAAATTTCTCATCGATATTATTTAAAATAATTCATTTTAAATGTTCAAAATTCGATAAAATTGCCAAAATAAATTTTTTTAAACTAGCTCAGAATTTCCGGGTTATTACAATCTCCCCCACTTAAAACTTTTCGTCCCCGAAAAGGAACAAAGTTGAAAGTGGTTTGATCAATCAACTCTACGTTCGTTCTGGCTTTCATTCTCCAACTTTTCAGTTTCTGAGAATTTTCAAATTTTCAAAAATTTGGCTAACACCCTAAATTTTCGAAAAATTTCGCCATAACCTCCCCTGCACCGGGAGCATCGAGGAATTTCAAATAGCTTCCCCGGTCCTTCTAATCTCAAAAAGAAAAAGAAAAAGCCAAGCGGCTAGTCAATAGGCTCATAAAATCATCATCACCCAAACAAAACAGTAAATTATGTAGCAAACATGTACCTATTTGTCGGGCAAACAAATTTTATTCTCTGCTCTAGCCTCCTTGCTATGACCTGTTCAATGTAAGTATATGTATATGCAAGCAAATGCGACCAATTTTCGATACAATTCAATATTTGATGCAATTAGGCATAATGGTTCAAAATTTATCCAACAAATAAACAAACAACACAAACATCAATCAATTAGTGAAATAGAGTTTCAAACTCATAAATTTGATATATATATATACAGAAAATCATGTTTTTGATGCCAATTCACAACAATGTGTTCTAACTATATTAGTTTTGGTTCTCACACCAGTCTAAATGGAAATATATAGATATCACACCTTCGAAACACGAACATAAATATTGATGATGCCATGGTCATTATCAACATCATCTCCGGGCGACTAGAGTGTAATTCTATATCTATCTAATATATTAAAACTTCGAATATACGTTCATGACGCGCATATGCAAAATCTTTATATATTCGATTGTCCAAATTCAAAATAAATAAATATTCAAATACGTATAAAGTGATTTAAATTTTCAAAACAAAATTGTTTTCATTTGAAAAATATACTCTTCACACTCGTTCTAGGATACTACTGATCCTATCTCTAACGAGTCATTCTAATTGGATATTACTAATCCAATATCTGATGAATTCTTTCGTATGGTTCTAATGTGTCTTGTTCTCGAGCTCTGTAAACCAAAGCTCTGATACCACTGTAAGAACCCGTTACTTCCCCGTGAAGGAAAGAGCGGATACTTTGAGAACAACACACAAATGAACGCAGACGGAAGAACATTTCATTGTATATTACAACAATTCCATCAGATACAAGAATATACAGAGTATAAATGAATATTACATTACACAGAAATATCAGAGATTTAAATTACATTTAAATACATAGCAGCGGAAAATAATACAATACACAACTAGAAGTAGATATACGGATACAAAGCTTTCCGGATATCGTTCCAGCTGTAAACCAGGATCCTGTGAATATAAATCCGCAAAACCAAAACTACTAGCTGCCCGTGTCGAAAATAGGGGCACCCAGAGTTTAGGTTAAAACAATAAACTCCAGGTCAGTCATGTGACTGGTGTGAGAACTAAAACAGTTATTTAAACTTTACTTTAAAAGAGAGTAATTCAAGGGACCACGCCGTATAACACGGAACGGGTTTCCTCCCAAGAATACTAGTGCATAGAATAAACAGCGCAATGCTTTTTCGAAAAATGGAGCTATTATAAGACCCAGGTCCCATCACACAATGCAACGCAAGCCGGAGGATAGGGTTTTACCTTATAACAGCCAAACATGCTTGGTACGTTTAAAACAAATCATTTGATACTATAATAAGTGTATAGTATCAAAACATTTTCAATCATAAATATAAATCATAGACGGCATGAGTGCCCCATCCCGCTATGTCGCCATACTAGGCTCTACAAATAAAGACGAAATACACGTATTGGAAATTGGATTTCCGTCATGAGTCGAGGCTAGGGGCAAGCTCCTCTCCGCGTTCGAGACACTCTAGCAAATGCCTCCGGGTTACGCACTCTGGGCAACCCCGGATGCGGCTGGGCCGGTCCTCACTTACGTTAGAGGATTGGTTATTCCTGAACACACGTTTCCCGGTCCATACAGACCTATAATCGAGGCGCCTCATCCAACAACCACAAAGGTGAAAAGTATATACATGTCAGGGCTGGTAAGTCACTGACACCACCAAAGCTAGAAAGAAACGTCGTGCTCTCCCAGCGGTCCGTATCCCGTTTTTAACTCATACCGAGGTGTGAGGCTCGCGAATTCACGTTATACACAAAGCTGCCACATAGGACGTGCTTTGATCATCAACCACAAGACTTTGCTTTTCAACAGAAGCCTTGATTATTGCTTCTTAGCGTGCCACACAGGCAATTCATGCCATGCGACTGATGTCCATCGATATACAACCTCTGAGCTCGTACGTCTCAGAGAAGGGCGTTAAGCAAAAGAATAAATTCATTGCCGCCAAACAGATGTATATTTAGTAGAAATCAATCAACACGGAATAAAATCCAATGTCAGACACACAATCCATTTACAAGTCCGTTCTGGGTCTGAACGGAACCGGAGGCACTTTCCTCGCATATCCATCCATCTCCAAGTACGTCTGGACGACCACCAACTATTTCCATCCTCTTGGGTGTACAGCCCAATCAGGATCGTCAGTAATAATCCAAACGATGTGAAGACTTCCGGTCTTCAACCACCGTCTTCATCTTCGACGTATCGTCGAATCGGTTATTCAGAATGGGTGTAAACCCGGACTTTCCGGACAACCCGCGTATATTAAAAACAAATGTTACCCAAACACAACATACGCCTCATTCCAATTCATTAGTCACTAACCGCAAATTAGCAAGAGAACAATTTCCCAAACATTAACCCCGAAGGCCGAAACCAACATCAGATCAATACCCAGGAAACCATTCTTCTTAGCCAACCTACAGCTAGTTTCTAAATTCCACATTCTTAGGGAAAGGTTCCCATTAATTTTATCCAAGATAAATTCTTTAAAATTTTATCCTGTAATCTTCCTTTGGATGTCGTTTCAAACCAAATTATGGTTTTTCTAAACTAGTCGAGATTAGCGAACCACACCGAAGTAATTATTTATTTTATTTCCCAATCCCAACCTATTCATCCCATGAAGCAAAACTGGTAACACTCCATATCTAACACCACGGTGTTATCGGTAAAATTAATTACCATTTCACGTTCAAATCTAATTAAAGATTTAACTATCGCTTTGGAGCAAAACTGGCGATACTCCATTCTCGCTCATTTCAATATTTGATAATTTAGATTATCAATTCACATTTCAATCTAATTGTAGATTCATTAAACTCCTTTTTCTGGGTTAAAGAACTAGGTGTTATTTAAAACACAGTTCACGACAAACCCAAATCACATTCTATTTATCATCGGGTTAAAGAACTAGTGTTGTTTAAAACACAGTTCACG
This sequence comes from Allium sativum, assembly GCA_030737875.1. Lineage (NCBI taxonomy): Eukaryota > Viridiplantae > Streptophyta > Magnoliopsida > Asparagales > Amaryllidaceae > Allium > Allium sativum. The sequence continues at coordinate 255,472,919 of CM060918.1, read as the reverse complement.
ATAAACCCACAAATCAATTCTAGTTCAATTCAAATCAAATATATTAGGAATTCCGATTATTTAAAACCCCTTTTTAAATCTAATTTATTTATTTAAAAATAAAAACCCGGGTTTTAAATTGAGTTCAAACTAGTTCATTTCGATAAAAATCTATTTTTTTTCTTTTCAAATATGGAGTTTTTCACCCCAATTTTTCCCAAATCATTTCTTATGATTTTACACAAATTATTGATATTTTTAATAATTTTATCAAGGCCCGTACAGTCGATTTCCATCAACGGCCATCGAACTGCACTTACAACGACCTTTTTCAAATTTGATTTGGACGTATCCCCAAATCCAATCGTTAGATTTCAAATTTCTAATATTCGTTAGAAAGCTCTTTTCGATACGAACCCAACGGTTCCGGTTTTAGGAGAATCCGACGGTCGGATCTCCCGTAGTGTCCGTTTGAAATAAATGGTCGAAATTCACGAACTGCCGCGGCGCGGTGCGTTCTATTCAGGCCATTATATTATATATATAATATATATAATATATATTTCGTCGATTACTATTTAAAACGAATTTTATAAATAGTTCTTAATTCGTTTCAAAATTCATTTCAACTTCCATTTCAATTCAAAGCAAAATTGAATTCTTCTTTATAAATTCGTTTTTAAAATTCATTTTTATTCAATTCAAATTTCAATTCAATTTGAATTCGTTTTCAATTCAGTTCAATTCCAAAGTCGTTTTCTATTCGATTCAATTCAAATTGGTTTTCTATTCGTTTCAATTCAAATTGGTTTTCTATTCGTATCAAATTCATTATATATTCAATTGAAATCAAATTCGTTTTATATTCAATTCGAATTCAATTCGTTATCTATTCAATTCAATTCATTATATATTCAATTCATTATATATTCAATTCATTTCGAAATCGTTTTATATTCAATTCATTTCGAAATCGTTTTATATTCAATTCATTTCGAAATCGTTTTCTATTTAATTCATTTCAAAATCGTTTTCTATTCAATTCATTTCAAAATCGTTTTCTATTCAGTTCATTTCGAAATCGTTTTCTATTCAATTCATTTCGAAATCGTTTTCTATTCAATTCATTTCGAATTTCATTTCAAAATATGCGTTTTCGAAATCACTTTTCAATATTCATTTTAAAATGAATAAAATTGATATAAATATCGTTCACGTCAAAATGGCGTCAATCTAACCAACACGGCTTCATATATTTCTATTTTCAAGTATTCTATTCAACAAATGAATATTTATTTTTGTCAACACATGACTAATCTCAACGAATGAGTACTGTCCACGTGTGACTATTTTTGTTAAATTATTTCGTTCAACACATGACTAATCTCAACGGATGAGTACAGTCAACACATGAACCTTTATTTTACATTGATAAAGATGTAAATTTTATTATTAAAATATTTCGTTCAACACATGACTAATCTCAATGGATGAGTACAGTCAACACATGAACCTTTATTTTATATTGATAAAGATGTAAATTTTATTATTAAAATATTTCGTTCAACACACGACTATTCTCAACGGATGAGTACAGTCAACACATGAACCTTTATTTTATAATATTCTATATTTTTCAAATTGGAATGAGGCCCAATCTATTACCATATAAAGTTAATTATATGGATTTTCATACATCACTCATGTATAATAGCATTGAAAAATAATCAACCATCAACCAAAGTGCACTACACTGTATAAGCATCAAATATAGATATCTAACGCTTATAACAGCCTGTCAATCAATCGATCGACATATTTAATCAATCAGGATGAGTGAACTTCAAATTTCATCCCAACACCCGTGTGGGGTTTCAAGCAATCAAACATAGATTTTAATTGTGCAGTTGGGCGATGTGTAAAATTCATCGACCCAATCAATGTCCTTCAAATAGGTGTACATAAAAAACCGTCCGGTTTGTAAATGAACATTTTATTTATTCACATTCATGTTAAAAATTATATTTTTAACGATAAAATATTTTATTTCAACATATGAATTTCTATTTAGTTCCTTTACAAAATAAAAATGATATTTTTATTTTTCTAACATATTTTAGAAAATTTCGGCGGCATAACGGCACGATACTAGAAATGGGACGAGGCCTAGCCTTATCCCCGGTCTAGTGAAGGCCCACGCCATTCACACATCAATCAAATCCATTCATTTCACCAAACAATTCAATTTCAAATCAAATCATCTAACTAATCTATGCAACCAAACAGACAAGTCCATGGTCTGTGGACGATTGTGTCGGGTGCTACTAAACACCGTCTGCATCCTAGTATATATATATAACTAGAAAAAAGGAATTTTTGAGTGAGGAGTTCTCACCAATAGCTATCCAATACCACGACTCTTCATTGTTAGAAATCTTCATCGTTATTGCATCTATGTCACCTTCGTTGCCCGTATTCACTACATATATAAAAATCACACATTTTTATATTTTGATGTCTTTAAAATAAAAATCACATTTTTATTTATTCACTTTCAATCTAAAAATCATATTTTTATAATCGCTTCATACATTTAAAAATCGAATTTTCACTCCGCTATTTAATATATAAAAATCGAATTTTTACTTTGTTATTCAATATATAAAAATCGAATTTTTATTATGCTATTCCATATGTAAAAATCGAATTTTTATTATGCTATTCCATATGTAAAAATCGAATTTTTATTATGCTATTCCATATATAAAGATCGAATTTTTATTTCGCTATGTCATATAGATAAAAATTCCATTTCAAAAATATAGATTTCGCCTTTATAAAAATATAGATTTCGCCTTTATAAAAATATAGATTTTGCCTTTATAAAAATATAGATTTCGCCTTTATAAAAATATAGATTTCGCCTTTATAAAAATATAGATTTCGCCTTTTCAATTTCATCACTATAAAAATCACAATTTTATTTAGCTACATATGTAAAGATGGTATTTTTAATATCCCTATCATGTAAAAATTATATTTTTAATCCTCTACATAAACAAAAATCATATTTTTATTATCCTCTCATATATTTAAAAATCTAACTTTGCTATATGTAACGACCCGCCATTTTGACCGTGCCGAATCGACAAAACCATGTCAACTCGAAACGTCCAAAACAACAGATTGTTATTAGCTTCCGAGGTAAATAGAATAAATCACAGAATCACAGATCACAGACACAGAGTAATATAATATCTCGCAGCGGAAAATTTAAAAATACAATAGTAGTTCATGAAGCTACTAAATAAATTCTACATCAGAGTTTACATAATTAATACAACAGAAGTCTAATACAATAATTATCTAATCCATAAATAAATAATAACCGTTTGAAACAGAACAACGTGGATAGCTGAAAACTGGATCAACCGACCAATAGATATAGTTGATCAAAACCCGATATAAGCTCCAAACTTCAAAAGCAAATCTCAAAAGCTGTAATACTCGATCTGACCCGAGCAATAATGAAAACAAAACAACTCGGATCAGGACTAACATTCTCGTGGAAGTAAATCAATTCGAATGAAATGTTCAATGAAATGCAATCAGTAATAGAATAATATCGAAGAAGTGTGCTCGATAAGAGGTATGACCTCACTTGGTCCGTGCATAGCTCCTGTTTTAGCCACATCAAGCTGACACAAGGTAGTCAGGGTCTCGTAATTAATATGAAATAAAATAAAATGGAGTCGTTCGCCAAATCATCACCTTCAATCTGGAACTCCACCGCGTACACAGTTGTTAAAGAGACCGGGATCGGCTATTGTCATACTCTCTGCCAATACCAAAAACCACTTTGACAACTGTGTACGCGGTGGAGTTCCAGATTAAAGGTGATGATTTGGCGAACGACTCCATTTTATTTTATTTCATATTAATTACGAGACCCTGACTACCTTGTGTCAGCTTGATGTGGCTAAAACAAGAGCTATGCACGGACCAAGTGAGGTCATACCTCTTATCAAGCACACTTCTTCGATATTATTCTATTACTGATTGCATTTCATTGAACATTTCATTCGAATTGATTTACTTCCACGAGAATGTTAGTCCTAATCCGAGTTGTTTTGTTTTCATTATTGCTCGGGTCAGATCGAGTATTACAGCTTTTGAGATTTGCTTTTGAAGTTTGGAGCTTATATCGGGTTTTGATCAACTATATCTATTGGTCGGTTGATCCAGTTTTCAGCTATCCACGTTGTTCTGTTTCAAACGGTTATTATTTATTTATGGATTAGATAATCATTGTATTAGACTTCTGTTGTATTAATTATGTAAACTCTGATGTAGAATTTATTTAGTAGCTTCATGAACTACTATTGTATTTTTAAATTTTCCGCTGCGAGATATTATATTACTCTGTATCTGTGTCTGTGATCTGTGATTCTGTGATTTATTCTATTTACCTCGGAAGCTAATAACAATCTGTTGTTTTGGACGTTTCGAGTTGACATGGTTTTGTCGATTCGGCACGGTCAAAATGGCGGGTCGTTACACTATATTTAAAAATCTAATCTATAATAAAAATCATATTTTTCTATGCTATACGAATATATAAAATCAGTTTTTAAACACTTTAAAAAAAAGCAGTTTTTAACCACTTTAAAAATCAGTTTTTAAACACTTTAAAAAAAAGCAGTTTTTAACCACTTTAAAAATCAGTTTTTAAACACTTTAAAAATCAAAATAAAAAGGACTCACCGAAATTCGGTTTTGTTCGAACTCGTCTTCAAATTTATGTTCGACTCCAGACCGTTCGAAGTGTTCAAATCCACATCGTCGCCCTAGGCTTCAGCTCACAGGTGGGAGGCGGGCTCCTGGCAGTTCAGGCGGAGGGCTTGGTGCGGTGGAATGGAGGTGCGGAAGGAGGAACAGTCGGTGGCGGGGCTCGGTGCGGTTGCATTAGGATTTCGGGGGGTTTCTGTGCGATTTGGGGTTTTCGAGCGAGGTGGCAGAACGGAGAGGAGAAGGGGTTGATGGAGGTGAGGCGATGGCGTCGAGGAAGGTGCGGTGGTGGCGATGGCGTCAGGCGCCATCGATTTGAAGAATCGGTCGTATTGTTTTTTTTCTTTTTTTTCCTCTTTTTTTTCTGCTGAACGAAGAATGGGGGGGGGGGGCAGAATGAATTAAGGGGAGGGAGAAAGATATTTTTTTATTATTTTAAATGCAAAAAGTTGACTTTCACAAACGACCTCTAAACGAGTCCCACCGCCTGTCGTCCATAGCGTTTTACCCCCATTCCGAACACAATGGGATATGTATCGCAAGCTGATTTGATCGTTACAATCAGTTTCCGTTGAATTTACATTTAAATCACTATATTGAATTTTAAACGTACATTTCAAATTATCGGGGTCACGTACTAACTCGAAAAATTCCAGAAAAATATTTCCTAACTTCATATTGACGATATGGTCCTAACAAAACTAGTTTCGTCGAATTCTGAGACCGTTTGAAAAATGGCCAATTTCCAGTCGATTAAAATCAACTAAAACTGATCAAACGCGTTTAACTGCGCCACGCTCACATATTGATTCATAAAATTATGAAAATTTAAACTTAGCAATAATTCGACGTCCCGGACCCAACAAAAGTGGTTTCGTCGAAATCCGAGGTCGTTTGCAAAATCTCCATTTTAAGGGCCTGAATTCCATAGCGGCTATTCAGAATTTTCAACTGGACATATCTTTTGATTCCCGCTATGAAATCTTGATTTTTCGGATTCGTTGGAAAGATATCATCAATTAGATCCTAATGGTTTTGGTTTCACTAAAATCCGGATTGTTTTGCACCCGGTACATTCAATTGAAGTTTGAAATCGAATTATCGAACTACCGCGCCATTTTCAATTCTATTTATAATTATATATTCTAACGACGACGTATATAATATATATGTTCTAAATATAGTCAAAATAAATTTCTCGTCGATATTATTTAAAATAATTCATTTTAAATGTTCAAAATTCGATAAAATTGCCGAAATAAAAAATTTTAAACTGGCTCAGAATTTCCGGGTTATTACATATGATCAGTAAACAACTTGAATCTTTCTCCCAAGAGATAATGTCTCCACATCTTCAACGCGAACACGATCACTGCCAATTCCAAATCATGGGTAGGATATCTTTTCTCATGCAGTTTCAATTGTCAACTTGCATAAACTACAACCCTACCTCATTGCATCAATACAACACCTAGTCCGATACCACATGCATCTGTATGTACTGTCATCTCTTCATTCCCCTTAGGAATGACTAACACTGGTGCACATGCCAACTTTTCCTTTAGACTCTTGAATGCATTCTCGCACTTTTTGTCCCAGATGAAAGCTTGATTCTTCTTGGTCAACCGAGTCAACGGTGCTGCTATCTTGGAGAAGTCTTGGATAAACTTACGATAATATCCAGCTAACCCCAAGAAACTTCTTATGTCTGTTGCATTCTTGGGCGTAGACCAATCTTGTACCGTAGCCACCTTTGCAGGGTCCACGGCAATACCATTCCCTGAAATAACATGGCCCAAGAATCTCACTTCCCTTCTACAGAAGTGACACTTAGAAAACTTTGCTTTCAATTAGTGTTTTCTCAACACCTCCATCACCATCCTCAAATGTTCCTTGTATTCTTCCTCTGTCCTTGAATAAACCAAGATATTGTCTACGAACACAAGAACAAACTTATTCAATTGATCTCGGAATAATCTATTCATAAGATCCACAAAATATGATGGTGCATTGGTCAACCCGAATGGCATGACCAACCACTCATAGAATCCAGACGGCGTCCGAAAGGCCGTTTTAGCTATACTCTCAGCTTCCACCCTAACCTGACAAAAACCTGTCGTGAGATCCAACTGGGAGAACACTCTCATGCCACTCAACTGATCAAACAAATCATCTATCCACGGTAGAGGATACTTATTCTTCCTCACCACCTTATTCAACTCGCGGTAGTCCACACACAATCGAAAGGAACCGTCTGCCTTGGTAGCAAACACAACTGGTGCTCCCCACTCAGAAACACTTCTTCTGATAAATCTCTTCTTCAAAAGACACTTACTTGCATCCCGAGCTCTCGCTTCTCCCTTGGTGCCATACGACGAAGTGGCATCACTATAGGTCTGGCATCTTTCGCTAAATCAATATGAAACTCAATCTCTCTCAATCACTCGGTGTGGTGGAAGTCCAGTCACTTCCTCGAAGACGTCCGGATACACGGGTAGCCACGGGCGCATCTGACAACTCATCATGCGGGATGTCGAGGGAATTTAGAAAACTAGCCATTACCCCATCACTAGGTAGACCACCAAACACTACCTTCTGCCCATCATCGCTCTAACTATCACAAAAAAGCCCTCACAGTCTACCAGCACCCCATACCTTTGGAGCCAATCGACTCCCAAAATAATGCCAAACCCAATAAAGCCCAAAACAAAGCAATCACAAGAAAACATACATCCATGACTCGATAAGACCACATTACGACAAATCATACTAAGGCTAGTCGAACCGCCAATCGGGTTCGTCACTGCTAAAGGTTTATCGACTATGTCGGGTTCCAAACCCAACCTATCTACCAGGTCACTAGATATGAAGGAACGGGAAGCCCCAGTATCAAACGATACTTGAACAGGAACATCATAAATAGAAAGCATACCTTGAATGATGACATTCTTTCCTTTCTCCGCCGCAGTTGGGGCATTCGACGAAGAAGGAACAACATTGATAGCATATGCTTTCACAATCTGCTTTTCTTTAAGGGGTTGCGGACACTTATCCTTGTGATGTCCCACTTCGCCGCAGTTGAAGCACTTCCTATCCGTAGGCTTTACTCGACATTCTTTAGCATAATGGCCCTTCTTGCATATGCTTTCACAATCTGCTTTTCTTTAAGGGGTTGCGGACACTTATCCTTGTGATGTCCCACTTCGCCGCAGTTGAAGCACTTCCTATCCGCAGGCTTTACTCGACATTCTTTAGCATAATGGCCCTTCTTGCCACAGCTAAAATGCTCAACATCTTTCTTACTCTTTTTCTGACCATACTTAGTTTGGTTCTGCTTCCTCTTATTCTGAGAATTATTCTTGCCTCCACCGCTTGCTTGCGGCTTTGGCCCCTCTACAGATACAACAACGACTTCAGTCTTGGGCTTAGGATAAAGGTTCTATGACCTCAATGCTTTCCCAATAATTGATTCAAAAGTCTCATTAATATGATTTATAAGCCTTTCTCCCAAGTACTGATCTAAGCCAGTTATGAACTTCTCATTCTTCTTCTCGGGAGTGTTGATAAGAGATAATCCATACTTTGATAAAGTATCGAACTCAGCAATGTACTCCGAGACTGCCCTACCATTCTGCTTAAGCTCTAGAAATTTCCTAAGCAATTCTGTTTTCTGAGCAAATGGTATAAAATTATCACTGAATCGGGCCTTAAACTGATCCCAAGTAACTTATCCTCAGGAGTAGCTGCCTTAATAGCATTCCACCAATTCATCGCCTGTCCTTGCAGCTGACGGGATGCTAGCTTTCTCTTCGTCGCATCCTCGATACCCAAGTCTTCGAAGGTATGCTCACAGCTATCCAACCAATCCTGAACTTCTGTAGCCGATTCGGTTCCATGGAACGACTTCCCACCAAGACTAGTGTAAACCTTGCAAAGCTTGGCGAAATCGGCTCTAGGCGCCTGCACCGCTGCACCACCACCATTTGCAGCATTAGGAACTGCTCCTTGCACATTTCTAAGCATCTCTCTCATGAAGTCAGTGAACATCGTCCTCATATCAGGAGCATTCCCATTATTAAATCCTCTACCAGTACCCCTAGCATATCGGCTCATCGTTCAATCTGAAAGGAGAAAACGATTAACCATCACTTCAGTGGTGCCAGTGCAGTGCGACTTCATCCTTACATATACTAATAGTATATATATAGCTTTTGAAAACCAAAATATCACAAATACGCGCTCTCATATGCGTACTACCTCTCCTTGGTGTCTTTCCTAGGTTAACTACACAACCTAGAGCTTTGATACCAAACGTGATGGCCTGCCCCGCACCAGCCGATATTTCAATGAAAGTGCGTTGTGCCTATGCCTGACCAGCACGGGAAGGTCGTCAAAGAAAGGAAAGAAGGGAATTTGAACTAACAAGGAAACTGTAGAATGTCTCACAATGCATGGAATAAAATATAATAATAACATACTTGACATAAAACAGGCGAGACAGTGCATAAGCTAAGAACTAAACCATAATCATCATAGCAGCGAAAATTCAAAATACAGCTTATGTTCCACATCATCATTATTACAACTTTGGAGAACTGTCTCTAAATCAAAATAAGAAAGGTACACTACTAATGCCCAAAGTAGTGACCAGAAGTGACTCAGGGAGAATATCTATACATATCATACGTGGAAGCCTCGTGCTCATCTCCGGTACAGCTACTCGTGCATACCACCTAACATGTCTCTAGTCTTCCTGTTTAAGAGCACCAGAGTAATAAGAAGAGACATAAAACTTTGGGTTAGACAAAAGTCTGGTATGAGCGATAAGCAGTAAAATAGAACAATAA